>LQRL01010938.1:10307-28203 GCA_001703475.1 Hydroides elegans | reverse complement strand
CCCATCGGATCAGCATATCAGTCCATGCTCTATTTCTTAAGACAATATCACACTTATTAAATATGCAAATCAATATACATGTAGGTCTGCTATATGAAATTACATAAGGTAAATATTAATATTTCATTGTTAAGACGTTATAAAATTAGTGTTGTATATTGAAAAAAAAAACATGCAATCATTTAAATAATAGGACTCTGACCTTGGAACATAATTCAACTAATTGTTATTTCATTTAAATAAAATAATTATTTGTATGGAGTGAAAAATAAGTGAATGATTAATATTGCATGAAATTTTTAAGTGTATTTCATTATAGACATTCTTTAGAAAAGGGCATTTACATGTAATTTTTATTCATAAACACAGCGCATATTTTGAGACATACCTGTGAACTAAAGTAATCAACTATGCAATATATTGTTACAAATTACAAATACCAATGCACAATTAATTTTTCGATTATTCTCTCATTATTATCGGGGTGTCTGAGAATAGTTAAGGAAACGACAGCCCAGTAAACAAGGGGCGTATTTTACTGCGACGTTCCACTAACTTTGCCGATAATTGACGTTACGGAATACTTTTCTGACATCTCGTCGGTATCAGGGGACGTCTTTGATTTCCAATTAACACCCACACTCCGTATTTATAACTTAAAACTTAGATACTGAACTCAAATTACTTTATCTAACAACAAGCTACGCTTTTGTAACAACAGTTTTTCTTCTTTTTTTTTTTTGGTAAAACATGCACTCACAAAAAACACAGTATTTTTCTCCAAGCCCTGATACCAATTTGAACCCGACGACATAACATACCTTTCTGATTAGGAGGGAACTTTTTGTACCTATATAGTGTGATTGGGAGCTAGTCGAGGTATGTACCTAGTCAAAAACAAAAAGGCTCCGTTAAGTGTGAACCCAGTCGGCAAGGGTAGTCGATTCCCCATATTGAAGATTTCCGTCTGCGTTTAGTCGCGAACGTAAAGACAACGTCGTTGCGACGTCGCGCTGCGTAGCTTATATGTGTGACAACTAAACGTTACGAACGTTCTGCCTTGGGCCATCATGAATGCTCGGGACGTCATTTTGCATCATGACGTCGAATCAAAACCCTTCTTTCGTGCAATATCAATTTGACGTTGTCGCGACGTTGTTTTTACGTCAGCGAGTGAAAAGACGCCCGACTAAACTTTGACATGGGCCAAAAGGCGAACGTTTATTCGACGTCAGTCGATATCTTGGGTAATTAGAGAATGTCCCCAAACTGGTTTTGTTTTTCGAGCAACTTGAAACAAAAATGTGGCAAAACAAAAACCTGCCTTAAACCTCCGGGTTTAAGGTTTAGAGACAAAAACAAAAACCATGGGGAGACACACAAAAAGTGGAAATACAAAAAGATGTCATTTCGGCGAATTTGACATCTTTCCCCCGCAAACTCATTACACATACGTTATAGACTGTGCAAGGAATCTGTAATTTCATAGATTTAATTTGAATAAAATACAGAAAAGGCTCCTCGAAAAGTTAAAAAAAAAGGTTGTGCATAAATATGTTTTGTTACTATACACTGAATTGATCCATTTCTAACCTTAAAACAATGCGTTTAACATATGCCCCCAATTACACTTAAAATATATATTATAAAGAGTTAAATTATTTTATTAACTTCAGAAACCTGCTTTCAAATACCCAATAAAAGCGCTTATAACACAAAACAACATACTTTATTAAATTGGAATAAGCAAAGTGTGCGTGTTAATTACGTGTATGTTTTTAGCGCTTAATCAGTATACCCACTAATGATTGACAATAGCTACTCAGAACTTGATAATCGATGAGTAATTTTCGATTCAAATTTATAATAATTCTGTTTTCTTCAATAAATTAAAGGCATCATTACTACAAATGAAAAACGCAAGTTTATCAGTTGTCAAAACGAGTCTCAAAACCGGTATTAAAGTCCCTCTTTACTTCCAAACGAGAGGGTTGTTTATTTTTGCGTTATTTATGATTTTTGTGGTTTTCTAATAATAATTCTATAAAATAAGAAATAAACATGGAAGTCTGCGGTTTGTTTGTGGTTTTGAATTTATTGGGCTAATAATCTATTTTTTATATATCATTTATATATTTTACGTGTGGTTAGTCGCTTGACGTAATACGTTTCGTGTTGTTTAAGGATAATCTTTTTATATAGATAACAAGTAGGTTGTTTAAAGGCAATGCAACTTTTTTAAGGGTTTCAAGTCGTAATGAAAAGAGATCAACTACAATTTTTGACATATTTATCTAGCCTACATTTCATGTTGTGGAAAAGCCTAAAACTGCTTATCAAAACATTTATTTTCTTGTCTATTTCGTTTTTTGCTTATCAAAACATGAAATGATCATCATTCATAATTGATACCGCATGCTATTTCCATTTCGTGATTGTAGGGTTAGACCACAAATATTATGTCTGGGGTGGGCCGAGGATATTGTTTCTCTGTAAAACAAAAACACAGTAAATAAGTCTGTTAAAGAGGCTGGTTATAAGGCAATATACATGTAGATAAGACTAATAGTATGAAGCGAAGCAAACTGCAGTATAGATAAAGCATGTACGAAAAGCGATGTCGAACTAACAAACCGATGGCTAGTAACACGGACAAACACCCTAAATCCATATGCCCATACCCATGTATCTTGTGGCCTATATATACACAAATTTACTAGATATATATTGATTAAACATTCGTTTAATCTGCAAGTACATAACTTGCTAATACTACATAGTAATGAATACTTTTTATGTACTAAATAGCGTAAAGTAATGATAGGAAATCTGATAAAACGAATATGATAAAAATATATTTTCATTTAACTTAATACATGTATATTCTCATTTTTAATTCATTACCAAATCCATAATATCAAATGATTTAACATATGCGTATTCCCATGAACATATTTTTACCACCCAGACATTACTACCATTATCGAAATCAAACATTTTATAATGATAGATAACCCCACATCTACTTGTTACCTGATAAAACCCGAGTTTCAAATGTACGCGATAATAATAGATAAATTGATTGATTAGTCGAGACATTCTAGAGGACAGAGGGTGTCATATAGAGTCTGTGAAATTTCAAAAATATGTCATATTTTATCGGTTTATATAAGTTTAAAGGATTTCATATCAACGCTGGTTTTAATGATATATTATGTCCTTCTTATAGTTGAAGATGTGCTATTTTGATATGTTTGCGCCACATACTATTTTTGTTTATCGATATTTATATTAACAACACTGTGTTTATGATTTTTAAAGCAAATATATTGTGATTCTGCAATATATTGCAAAACTGTTTTGCTTATTAAAAAATGAAAATATGTCATGTTATATTTTGTTTGCTCTAATCCCTTTATGAGACAAACAAATTAACAAAAACGAAAATTTAAATGTTAAAAATACCAAAATCACGACAATTGCACCAAAAACCGGTTTCTCGGGGTTTCCTTCCTAGAAATTCGGGTTATTTACCTTTGTTTCAATTAACTGTCACTTTGTTTCGGTAGTGTAGGCGGTTTATTAATGATCTTCCAAAACAGGGGGTTTTACCACAAAATTGTCATCTTTTGGTTATTACTTTTTTTTCTTTTTTTTTCTTTTTTCTAACTTTATTTGTGGTTCTCCCAGGGTAAAATTTGGTCTTTTACTAGTTTGCGTCGTGCTTGAAATACGATGCGTGCGGTTAATCGGTTTTTCGATATTTTATGAATGAAGTCTTTGTCAAATTGATTGAATATTAAGATCTAAAAAACAAGGATCGTGTTAGTTAATCAATTTCAGATTGTATCCTTTTTTATCGTTTTTATATTTTTCCGAATATCTGTCTTGCGTAACTGATATTATATGGAATTAGATGCGGGTTATCTTTAACCGATAGTTTGAGCCTTCGTTTGACGGGATGGACCGCTCATTTTAATAGCTGGAATATTTCAGGATACGTTCGATTTAGCATCACCATTAACATTTGACCAAATAATCGTGCTCGAGTGATACGAAATTACGTATTCACATCAAAGATGAGAGGAACTATGGAAAGCATTTTCCATTAGTACGCGCAATATGTCAATCCTTGCAACTTTGGTATTGTTAGTCCGTTCCATGTCGCTTTCGAACATGACGTCATAAAGAGGTCCAAAGGGTCCAATTGAAACTGTTCTCTATGTGATATTACGTCCCGAATGCGGATGGACGCTAACCTAACGTTGTATATACGTTGTGCATGATCCCGTGACGACTAAAACGTTAAATGTATTTAAGACGTTCTATCGACGTCGCGCGTCATCTTTATCATACAGTGTGTGTTAAAGCACGACAGATTGTGTATTTGCCTAGTTATTGAAAGTTGACGCTGCAATACATTTTCATTGACCCCCATATTATATACATAATATAAGGTCACGACATATTGCGAATTTTCATCTATTCTAAAAATGACGTTGGAATGCATTTTTCGTTGACACCCCCGAAATATGCCCGTATGTGTTGATTACTACGGTATGGGGAGCCAAGGGCATTCATTAGTGAAAGATAAAAGAGATAATTAAAAATAGAACTAGAAATAATTAACAACTGCAATTTGAGACGATCAACGAAAATCGTTTTTGCTAATTTTTCTGAGTGGTGGGCCTACATACCCATGCTTGCGTTGCAAAGTGGGGCTTCTTTTGTCTAGTAATTAATATAATATTAAGGGTGTATGGGTATGGGTGGTATATAGGGCACATGCCAATCCCTTGAGAAATAATTTAATTTATTCAGGGAAATCATTTATTAGATTGTTTCCTCAATTGATAAGTACTAGATGGACCGCTCCCTTGTCCCAGCTCCGTACGTGGCCCATCCCAAAAACTACATGTATATAATCAACTAATTTACAAATTCAAACTTTATAAACCCAACATTTTGAAAGATTAACAAATCTATGTTAATTAATTTATTAAGAAATAAACTTTAATATAAACAATATAATTAATGTTTATCAGGCTAAATCGAAATGGTAAAAATACGTATTCCAAACGTTTTAAAATTAAATTCAAATTAATCTGAAGAGGGCCAAAGATACCTAACAGCTTTGAAATATGGCCCTGTAACTTCATAATTAGCTATCTTATTTTGGGAAATTATTATCAATTAATTTTCCCGAATTTTATTTGCCAGTTTTATGTAAGATATATTAGATTAGACATACAAATCGTAATGAAATTCACGCTTGATCAAATCAGATAAGATTTCATGAAAGGTATGTGACTTTTGGTGATCAAGAAAACCTTGATTTTGCGGAATGGACTTTTAAACATTGTGATATCAATTGAACTATGATAGGATTGTTCTGTCGCATAAAACGATGTATCACAATTTCGGTTCCATCATAATGTAAAAAAACTGAAGTCACGTTTTTTTTAGAAAAGCATTATATTATCTTTTGAATTTTTCTTATTTATTACATTTTTATACGATTATAATTACATTTTTGAATTTCTGATTTATTGCATCAGTTTTCATGAGACACACTTAATAAAATGTAGTTGCATTATAGTTAATGTATTTTGTTCTAGAATGTGTATGAATAAAAATTTATGAAACATGATATTCTTGATATCTGAGCTGAACTTAAAGGTGTTGATACAAAATTGCAAAGGTTGACAGCATTGGTGGTGTCCATCGTTTTATTCTGTAACATATAAACAAACATATGTTTTCCACATTTCAATCATATACAGAGAAAACATATTGTAGCAGTAATTGAATAGCTAAAATACTCCATTTTAAATATATTTTTTTCGGCTAATGTCTTTTTGTTTTTTTTTCTATAAAATATTCAATCCAATCCAGCAAATCGGATTTTTTTCGCAACTCCTTCTTCAGTCATGCATTTCAAAATCAGCCCAAATTGGACCGAAAAGTGTGTCGCACAGATGAAATTACCAAATTGAAAACTAGTAAGCAGAAAGAACGGATAATTAAATCGTCTATTCATTTCTTAATTTCAATGAAAAAACTTCGTTCAAGTATATAACAAATGAGATAAGATTTCATTTCAGCACTTCAAATTTCAGATTTATCTTTATGATTGGGCCAAAATTAGAAAAATCAGCGACTATTGTTTCTTTTTCATTCAACACCCCGACATTAAGAGGTATAAGCAAAGTTTGTATAGTGCGTCGTTATATATATGTGTAACGCGAATCCGGGTCAAAAAGTCTCCAGCCAAAAGGTTTCCAGCCACAAAGTCTTTTTGGGCGGATACCGTGTATAGCAATCAATGGTTTGACATCGGTGTTTAGTTTTAATGACATAGAAACGTCAAAATCCTTAAAACAACTTATATGCGTAGATATTATTCTGAAAAATAAACTCTCAATAACTGCAACCTCTTTCAATTAATAATGGAAGCTCTATATTGCTCATTTCGTTTGTTCGTCAATTCAATTTAATCTACTAATCAACATATTTTGTAGTTAAGTTATTCATATATTACTGCAATTAAAACTCGCTTACGTATGCTAACCTATTCAATTTAATCTACTAATCAACATATTTTGTAGTTAAGTTATTCATATATTACTGCAATTAAAACTTGCTTACGTATGCTAACCTTGTCACAAAATTAGCAAGGATTAATATACGTCAGTTAATAATTAAAAAGCTGTATAAGGTTAACTGAAATGCTGATTTATGGCTTTTCAAATTGATTTCACACAGTGTTTTAACCCTAAAGCATATCGCATAACATGACTTCCCATATAATTTATTTGCGTAACCCATACAACAAAGCACAAAGAATTGCTTATGAAAAGTGCTTTGCAATTTGAAACCGGGTGATTTTCTTACATCGCGAATTTCTAAGAAAAAAAATGAATGGGTTCCTTTCGAAAAGTCTGATCCTTCCTATAAAGCACTCACTCAGGGTGGCTTACAATATCTCTGGATTTTTAAGTAAGATTTGAGAACCCAATGTGATAACCTCTAAAACCTCTTATAAAATTGCGCCTATAGTGAGTCACGAATTCAGAATGTCGATGACATATATAGAATAAAAGTCAATGGTTTTTATTCTGCAATGGTCTTAAATTGGTTCAAAAATGTGTAATTTGTATGGATCCCCTTCAGATATATTTTTGATCTATATATTTAGCACCAAAAATGATATTTTTAAATAGAAAACATGTATCATCTGGTGATACAACTCTCAAGGTAATATGAAATGAGAAAATAGATATTAATCAATGAATTCCTTTCACACAGAGTAATACAATACTACAAAGACTTACTTAGTTCTTAATTAATACAATATAATTATAGTTCATTAAAATGCAATTTTATTAATCATGTCATGAGTAAAACTTGGCCACAGACAGAGTATCATTAATATGGAGAAATGAAATATGGTTAACATATGCATATCTATCCTTGGAATTGTTATGGAAAATAAATCATTCCTGAAATTTCACTTTTTTTTCAACAGAAGCTGGACATTTATCAAGCATGCGCGCAAAATATGTTTAGCGTAAGCAATGCCTTATTGAAGGGTTCCGTGCAACAATGTGTTAAGTCTAACAATTGACGTTTTGAGCAAAGGGGCATTGAATGTTTTTAGATTAGTCATTTATATAAAGATTGGCAAGTGGCCAACCGTCGAAATAATCATGATAGTATGATTTACTAGCTTTATTGAAGTATTAAACATGGATCTTTAATCATGTGACATTTTGCAAAACATTTTAGCGAAACATGCTTAGTCAACTTAACACATTGTTCCACGGAGCCATTCAATAATAATGATATATACATTGAGATTTAGACAAATCTGTTGTTAGCTTATTACTTATCAGTAATCGTCAAGCAAAATTCTAGAAAAGTAATAAACTACGATTCAATTATCTATTTCTATACATCTTGGACACATGGAATCTCTAAACCCATATGCATAGCCGAACATATACACATATATATTCTATGGCACACTTTTTTCTTATGATAAAACCTTTTATCATGAAATTGATATGATAGCTTAAAAGCAAAAGGCTAACATATAGCTGCACTCATCTAATCATCAAGTTGGTATTTAAGTGTTTTGACAGAACCCAAATGCATATCTATGCATATCTACTTTCTCTATAACTGCACATTTATACACATAATATTTTTACAGCTTTTAAACATATACTTTCATAATGTATTTATCTTTTGTATAAATTCGATTAATCAAGTTCTGCAGGTGTTGAAAGAACAATAAAAACCGTCATATTCATAAATATTATATATTGCAAGAATTTCAATTAACATGGGGTATCTTAGTAAAAATAACTACTTATCAAAGTCAATGAGTTTTCATCGATGAATTAAAATTGAAATTAAAGTGCAACATTCTTGCACTGTTAAGAATGTATAGTAACATAAAGTCAATATAAGAAGAAAAACAACTTTGCAATACTTAAAATCCCTTTTTTTTCTTGGTAGAAATACCTGTAGTTGAACGGTATTTTGATTTATTTTTCAAACTATTAGGGTTTGAAACGACAAGTGTATCAACTCGGTTGATGTACTCACCTTAGTGATTTGCGGAAAATATGTAAACAGCTTATACCCACTCGGCAAGACGTCCACGGACGTTGAGAGGACGCCCTACTTTGGGCCCGTATGAAAGTTTTCCGGACGTCCTTATTCGTTGCGGACGTAGAAAAGATGTTGCAGCGACGTCGCGTCCCAATCGGACGTAGGAATTACGTTCTACGGACGCCGGGACATTAAAGGACGTCCGGAAAAACTTTCATACGGGCCCAACGTAGGTCGTCCTCTCAACGTCACGACCAAATGCGATGTACTTTGGACGACCCTTGCCGAGTGGGAATGGCCCCTCTTATGTTTTACGGCGGTCATATTCTGTACCAATACCCTCTTAACTCTCCCCTCTCCCTCCCCCTCCCCATCCCTAAACCTATATTTCATCTACCCACAGGCAGCTTTACCCCTGTATAATATTGTTATTGGTCCCCCGTATTGATTAATGTAATATTTTCTTGACCGATGAAATCGGAAATCAATTTTTTATCGATCGCTTATCTTTTCTTTACCTTTCTCGACAGATCACTTTTTCATGTGTTTCCAAAAGTGGATTTTGACGTCGTAAGGAACATAACAGAATCTGGGTTGTAGGGCAAAAGCCCCGTAGGGCAGAAGCCCCGCGATTTTTGCAGCTAGGGCGAAAGCCCCGCGATACTTTAGCGTACATATTTTCATAATTTATTAAATATATCGATGAATTATTTTTATTCAAGCAAACCAAAATTATAAGTGCAACTATTCACGACTCAAATACATGATCTCATTAAACGGCACTGTTATTCAAATGATCGGGTTAGCTTGATGCTTGTATAATAATAATAATTATTCAAAGCCATAAAACAAAACACATTTGTGCTTATAGAAATTAGAAAAAACTATTTTTATTTTTTAAATCGCGGGGCTTTCGCCCTAGCTGCCAAAATCGCGGGGCTTCTACCCTACGGGGCCCACGCGCCCAGAATCTACACCATCTACTTCTGAAGTGATTAAGGACATGTTATGAAATGTCTGACAAGGCATAATTTCTTATATATTGCAAATATATTTTGTTGCGAACGAGATGGATTGATGTAAATTTTTTTCTAACCTGATTGAATTATGTGATAAAAACCCCTCAATGACATTACCCAACAAATCAAATCACAAAAACAGTTTACGACGTTACATATTTCTATTGATTACAATGTATATCAAAATAGAATATATACCTGATAAATAATTTGCAAGAAAAATATATTAAAAGCAATGCCGTGCAAATTACAGACATGTGATATATGCACTATATACATCGAACTAAAACAATACTTAATTCGATATAATTACGTAAATGTGGATGACTCTTGATGTCTATGATTTTTTGCATGTATTTTTTTCTTATTTGTTTGTTTATTTGTTTGTTTATTTGTAAGTTTTTCTGATGCAACAACAAATGAAGGAGCACATCCCTGGAATATGACAACATGCCCTCACTATTAATGATGAATGATAGCATATTCACAAAAAACAACTGTATACAATATATGCAGTTATTTTTCTATATTTTATACGTTCAGTCGCTAATAACAGTTCGACAAACAAATTTTACCACTTCTGCGCATAGACTGCTCCATTTCAAGTCCCATTTACATTAATCACAGCATAAAGCAATGTTGTCATTTTTAAGGACATTATTATACATTTACATCATACAAATATAGTACTTATCTCTATGCCTAAACGGGAATAATATCAATTAAATAGTTGCATTTTTAAACTGTCTTTTCAAAGTTCTGTCAACCTACAGAATAGGCGCGCGCCGTAAAAGATTAAGACGTATGATAAAAACGTCTTGAATATGGCAAAATAATTGTTTACCAATAAGCTGCATTTTATCATTGCTTCAAATAGTCTTATAATAGTGCCCTTGCAAAATGTACATACAAAGCTATCATTTATGATTGTTTGTACATATCTGTTTATTAACCTTTGATATATTATGAAAATAAATACGTTTTTCCATGTTTATTACATAGATTTCTAGCTGATGCAAAACATAGTCTAGGTTATAGATTCTTTTATATCTAAAACATTCAATGCAGAATCAACATCCTGCAATTTATTATCATTATTCTATATACCTGACATACATTGTATAAATTGGTCGTTTTGACCTCTTGAAATCAAAACATAATGATTTGTTCACCAATTTAAAATTCATTTAATACATAAATCCGGGAGTATTAAGATGACAACCTTTTCAATGCAATAAACAACACTTTTTGCCAATCATATTGATCTAATTGGCAATTATGAACCTACCAATATGAGATTTTAATTATATGTGTTTACAAATTTAATTAGTGCTTCTCTTATCTTTGGTTAGACAGCTAATGTTATCATTAAATGGTATGAGCTGTTGGATATATTTCAATGGTAATATGACATATTGATAGATCATTACTTAACACTGCTCTAATTTGCACTTGCTAATAATAAGTTGAAATTGTAAGGTTTAATTGCTTTGTCTCTTATCATATAGAATATTTTGATATATTTTATTCATACCCTAGATGGATATGTATCGCATTTGTCATACGTTAATAAAAAACAGATTTGATTAAAATGCCTAAACTTATTGAATAATAAACATGAAAACAATGCAATGAGTATAAACAAATATCGCTTTGCTAAAACCAAATAAAATGTAAATTATAAGTTATTTTCACTAAAAGGCAAGTCTTAGAAATCAAAGGGCTGTACCATGCATGTTTTGTATCGAATGGATCACATGGCTATGGATTCTTTAAAACTGCAGTTTAAGGTTCTATTTGGCTTTAATTGAAACACTTATTTATGCTTACGATATCATTCTAATTGGCAATCATGAAACTTTTCTATTTGAGATTTGAATCACATCTGTGATACCTTAATTACTTCATATCTTATTGATGCATATGTGTCTTGGATTCTGATCTTAAAATATGATTCTTAAGAATTAGGGTTGACCTTTGATAAAAGGCCATAGTTAGATGTTTATGCACACCGTTGTCATGACATAATGATATAATGCTATTATGAATACGTTGAATTTTAAGTGATACGTTTTCCCTCACAAGTCGTCTTTTTCTGACGCTATCGCCTTTGTGCAGTCGTGAGTTTAAATTTGCGATCGATATCTTATCGCACACTAGCATTTTTGAGTACCCCACGAGCTGCTCCTTAAAAAAAAAGGTGTTCCCAACAAATCGCAGCTGGCTTGGAAATTTTGAGAAAAAAATCTAGTTTGGAAATTGAAGCAGTTTGAGGAACACCGTTTTTGATAAAGTCCCAATTTTCGTGGTAAAAAATCAGAAGAATTATTTCGAAGTTGACTAAACCTGCTTATAATTGTCTACATCTAATATGTGTCTAAGGCATTGAAGTTATATCTTAACATTTCAATTTTCGAGAAGGTGTTCCTTTTCTGTTCCAAGCTGGCTAGAAGAGGAGAAACAACTCAGCTGGCTTGTAAAAAGTGAACACCTTTTTGCAAAATTGTAATGTTCAAACACCATTATTTTGTTGTTTTCGTTATTCTAAAGTTGTTTTACGGTAATTTCAAAACTTTTTGAAAATGTGTCGTGGGGTGACCTTCATTTTTGCTGGACCTAAAAAAATCGAAAACGGTCATTTTGGATTTCATTAAAAATATTTTCATCCAAACATACATGCAAACACATTAAAATAATAAATCATGGGAAAATTATTTCGAATATTCTCGTTGTACAACACGACACGCATACGTGTGAAAGTTCATAGTCTATTCGTTAAAACGAAGATCAAATATCGGGTGTATTCCATTGTTTCCAATTATACCGTCATTTTGAACTTTGATATAAAAATGCATCCATTTTTTTGCAATGCATCATCAAATGTCCATTCATAAACACGATTTTATCGAGAAACGTATTTTGTAAATAGAATTCTATCACGCGTGATTTGAAACAGATTTTGAACACTCGGGCTTAGAATAGCCGACGAAAATTAAAACTCCTTTTGTTTATATCACTGTGGTAAATCAAAACTATTTACACACACCCGAGACTACATACTTAGTACGTCATGCCAGAACGACGTTAGTACATAACTGGACGTCATTAAATATGTTAAGGTCGCTTCGTATCGACGTTAAGACAATAGGTTCAATGTAAGGAGTTTGATTATCACACCAAATAAACGTTCATATTCAATCAATTTAACGATCAAAAACGCTACGTTTACGATCATATGTAACGTAAGATCAATGTCGCTGCGACGTTCATTAGGAGAACACTGAGTGGGTTAGAAATGAGACTATCGATTCATAATACAATACGCAAACCCAATTTAATCACTTGATAGGTTTCTATCTCTGTGTGAATAGAACATGATTGCAATGAAAATTCATTGAGTACAATGTATTTTTAGAGTTATCAAATATAGACGCTTTTCCGGTTACTATTGAATCGCATACGTATTGCACAAAAAGAACATCACGCCAGAGTTTTAAGTAAATCAAAACTATATTGCATGTTTGAAATGTTGTTGTTTTTATATTGGTTGCCCAAGTGAAATGACCCAAATATTGTTTCTTTCAGTGGCTGAGTGTTTTGCTTGGTGCATGTTGGTCCATTTACTTTTACATATAGAATGGATTTTTTTGCACAAAAACATAATTATATAACATTTTGTGAATAAATAGACCAATCACCTCCTACGCTATTTTGGTGCTTTGGACACAGGAAATATCCTTATAAAAATAGCAAGAGTACCCCACGACTCATTGTTCGAAAATTATCATCTTAAATCATCTTAAAACTACTTTACAGTTACAAACAACAACAGAATATTGGTTTTTGAACCTAACAATTTTGCAAAAAGGTGTTCATTTGTAAAATCCAGTTGGAAGTTTTTGCTTTTCTAGCCATCTTGGAGCACAAAAGGAACATATTTTGCGAAAATTGAAATGTGGCACGTAACTTAATAACCTATCGTTTAAGTTAAATAACAGTTTATTTCAAACTTTCAAGCAAGTTTTATAAGTTTTTTTTCGAAACAATGATTATGAGTACTCATTACCAACATTTTTATTAACTATCAAGTAGGGATTTCAACAAACAGCTAAAATCTCCAAGCTAGAAAGGATTTCCTCAAAATTTCCAAGCCAGCTTGAATTTTATGCAAAGAACAGCTTGCTAAGTGCTCTTCAAATTAACATTTTTAGCTATACCTACCTACCCAGGTAGGTATAGCAACATAGAACATAATATTATGTTATTATAACATAACATTTAATTATAACATAACATTTAGCTATAACATCTTATCGAACAATGAAATTACGCAAACTAATCATAAATTTTAGAAGTACAGTGTATATAATTCCATTATATTAATATCCATGATGATATATAGTACAATGGTCAACCCAGTTTTCTGTCTTTGATAGACATGTACACATAAAGTCATAAATATACAGTCTAGTGGTATCCAGGTCAAAAAGTCCCCAGACATAAAGTCCCCGGAAAAAACTATGCTGAATTGTTGGTGACTTTTTGTCCGGAGACTTTATGTCCGAGGACTTTATGGTCGGGGACATTATGGGGACATTATGGGGACATTATGTTCTATGTTGACTTTTTGTCCGCGGACTTTATTTCCGGGGACTTTTTGACCGGATACAAGTCTAATGTTGTGAATTCCTAAGGGTGTGTATACACGGAGCAAACCAACCATCAGATCAATCAGAATAGCCGACGAAAATTAAAACTCCTTTTGTTTATAATCACTGTGGTAAATCAAAACTATTTACACATATCTGGAACTACATATTTGGTATGTTATATGAGAACGACGTCAAACGTTTGAGAAATAATTCACTAATTTAAGATGGCTACATATAGAGCTTAAGACGATATGTTCCATATGTGGATATTAATACTTGCCAGAAGCAAAAGTCAGTCTTCAACTTAGTTATTAATTAAAAAAACGTTACTTTGACCATGCTTAACGTACATATACATGTACAGTGGCGCACGGTCCTAACTTCTCGATTTCTCTAACGTTTAGCGTTTAGCGTTTAGGGGTTTTATGGGTTTGCAAGATCAGAATATAGCATTTAACGTTTAGCGTTTAAGGTTTAACGTTTAGCGTTTAACGTTTAGTGATTGATGAAAGTGCACATACGAAATTAAGATAAGCACTCATAATGATGTCCTTTATATACCCTCCACACATGTGAGTGGCTATGGTTTAGCGTTTAGCGATTAACATTTAGCGTTTAGCGTGTAACGTTTACAGTTTAAGGGTTAGCGTTTAGCGTTTGTGCGTTTAACGTTTAGCATTTAGCGTTTGTCCCGAGAAGTTAGTAATGCGCGCCACTGTATATGTCGCCGCGACTTCGGCAACATATTTTTTGAGTGTGTTCAACAGGAGACTATTGATTCATAAAACAATACATGAACCCAATTTAATCACTATTTAATTTCTATGTATGTTTAAAAAAACATAATAGCAATGACAATTCATTGAGTATAATGTATTTTTAGAGTTATCAAATACATGTATAGACGTTTTTTTTTCGGTTTCTATTGAATTGAGTACGTATTGCATAAAAGGAACATCACGCGAAAGTTTTAAGTAATTAAAACTATGTTGCATATTTAAAAAGTTCTTGTATTCATATTGCTTGCTCATGTGTTATGACCCAAAAATTGTTTCTTTCAGTGAATGAGTGTTTTGCATGTTGCATGTTAGTCCAGTTACTTTTACATGTAGAATAGATTTTTTTTTGTTGTACAAAAAATAATTACATAACATTATTGTGAATATCTAGACCAATTAACTCCTACGCTGATTTGGTGCATTTGAACACCGGAAATATCCTAATCAAATACGTATTTTTACCTATAGCATTTTATTTAACATTCAAATTGCGCAAACAATTCACGATTTAGTAATTTATGATTCCTATATATAAATGTATAATATATGTTTTTGATAGTCGTGTACAAATGAATTGATCAATATACAGTCTACAATTGAAGGGCTCCGTAAAACAAGGTGTCAAGTCTACTTAACATGTTACGCTAAAATCAATGGCAAAGCGCGATCTTATTCACTTCATGCTTTGGCTACTTGCTAATTCTTATATTTAATGTACACTTGCATTGGTTTAACCCACCCCTTATTTTCCGTAATCCCCTAGACCTAATCCCCTCGCAGGTTAGTTTTAGAATATTAACCGCTCTGAGCGGTTAATATTTTAAAACTAACCCGTCCTGGAACGAGGAGGCATTGAATGTTTTTAGACTTGTCATTTATGAGGGATAATGAACGAGATATGTTGATTCTGCATAAAATTAACCTGAAATCTAGTTTGTGACTTTTTATCTCGTTCATTATCTCGTTTTAAGACTTTTTATCTCGTTCATTATATCTCATAAATGACAAGTCTAAAACATTCAATGCCCTTTTATCAAAACGTCATTTTCAGACTTAACACAATGGTTCACGGAGCCCATCAATTGTGTAATCGATCTAAGAGTAGTACATGTACGTTTCGAGAAGCCCATCGCAAAATGTGCTCCCAGCTAATCCGACCTGGCTTGGACACTTTAAGAATACTGTCCAGCTTGTAGTGTTTTGTGATACAAAAACTAATGTATTTCAACATGGGATACAATGATATAATTTTATCATTTTATAAAGATAATTTTTTTATTAACACCTTTTTTTCTTTAAATAACAAAATAGTCACATGCGAAAAAAAATATACAAGGAAGAAAACGCATTGCTATTTATTGTCTTAACGAGGGCACTCAACGAG
The DNA here is from genome assembly GCA_001703475.1 of Hydroides elegans. NCBI lineage: Eukaryota > Metazoa > Annelida > Polychaeta > Sabellida > Serpulidae > Hydroides > Hydroides elegans. Next base: position 11,750 of record LQRL01010938.1, on the reverse strand, counting down.
AACAGAACTGAAAAATACATTCTGAAACATTTCCTCATCAGTTCAAAGTTGGTTTCTACCATGGCTATATTTCAATACCATAAATAAGGAAACATCGCAACTGTGTAAGGCTTTAAAGCTGAACCTATCAATTTAGCGAGCATCTGTATTTATATATTTTACATGAATCCACCCCAAAAAGTCTCCGGCCAAAATGTTTCCGGCCATAAAGTCTCCAAAACTGGCACGATGTGCCATAAAGTCTCCAGCCATAAAGTCTGTTGCATAGAAGCAACATATGTACTCATTTTAACCCGATTACATTTTTTAATTGGAAAATAATACAGCGAAAATTTACAAGTTTTAAAAACATTCATTAGCCTAAAATAATTCAACTAAGAATGATTTTGAATAAATGGATTTTTTTTCAAGCGTTTTTCATTCCACCCAAATTGCATGACTTGCGTACTACATTTTGCGCATGATTTGATATAACAACAGTCCGTTACGTAAAGACCGTGACTAAAAAAATCAAGGTTATTTGTTGGTTATATAACAAATTTGGTGTGATAAAGAGTCATTTTTTATTAAATTTCGAGTTTCTTGCTGAGCATAAAATTATACCAATCACGCAAATATTAATGTGTTTAGTCGTTTATTTAAATGAAATGCCCCTAAATATATGCCTTTCAATGTTGTTTTTGAATGAATGTGGACCAATTGAGTATTAGTACTTTTTAACTTTATTGAAGGTAAAAGCAAGATTTGATATTCATGGCACTTAATGAACACATTCATTTAATGATCAATTCGTTTTTAACCTTTAAAGACTTTTAACATTTAACGACTTTTAGTCTACGTATTGTTCTAACCCTAGCAGTTGTGTAAAGGCAAACGGCCTATTAGACTCGTGTAGAATTAGTCGTGGTTGAGTTGAACAGTTTCACCCTACTTGCTTTACTCGTATTTTTATAAGTCATGAGTAAGGAATGGTGTTATGTTGAATTTATGTATATAATTGGAACTTGTGCGTTTTGCAATGATCATTATGCTCTAAGACGCGCTCAAATTGTAATGCGAATAAGTATAAAACACAAGACAGTAAATGATATTCAGTTTCTGATATTTTATTCACCCACTGAAACTCAGTGCAATCTTATACAATAATTGATAATTTGGGCATAAGCTCCCGCCTCTATAACACAAATTTCGGAATAAAAATGAAGTCCAAATGCTATTCGTATGGATGAAATATACACTAAAAACCCTTAAGTGGAATAGGAAAATCGGGCAGAAGCTCCCGCGTATATTGCAGTTTTTTCGGCTATAAAACGAAGTCCGAAGACACGGGTCATATAATATTGATCGAAAATAATTGATGAATCCCGGGGACGACACTTAGGCGTTGACAAGCAACATGTCGTACACCATGGGAATATCGCTAAGTCCGTTAAAAATAACGGA
>LQRL01010901.1:5094-18594 GCA_001703475.1 Hydroides elegans | reverse complement strand
TGTTTAAGTAAATTGGGAAAAACGGGACCGAGAAAAAACGTTCAATAAATGGGGTGTTCCGCTTAGAGGGGTGTTCCCTAACCGGGGTTTTACTGTAGTTAGATCCAGTTGAATCCAAGACATACGAGACGATACAAAAGCTTTGTGTTCGCTTCATTTATCAGTGGTAAATATTATATTTCGTTGTGATTACAACAATAACAACAACGAAAGCAAACGTTTTTACAGATCAAGTGAATTGAATTGAAAGAGCAATTACTTACTCATCCAATGTTATCTGTTAATAGGATCTTAGCGAAACCAAAAAAAATGCCCTAGTCTTTTTTCCCCTTAGTTAATTCCAGTTGAATGCAAGACATAAGAGACGATAAAAAAGTTTTTTTTTAACAGGAAAACTTGTGTTTGTTTGGTTTTTCAGTTGTAAATATGATGTTTGGTGTCATTTCATGTATATGTAGATCACATAAGGGCGGCTGTTAATCATACGAATGAATTAGTGATGATACCACGCTACCTTCCATATATTCAAACTGGATCAATCCATAAGCATTCACCGCCTCCTACACCCTCAGCCCACATATACCGTTTAATCCCATATACATTTATATTAATTTGATTTTCTTAGGCTACAACGCGGTGAAAATCTCGGACAACACCCCCTCACCATCTCCACCCTCAACCGACTATCCCAATACCATTCTCGAACCCCAAGCAGTGAAAAGCGAGGACCATTCCAATTTGGGAGCGCACAAAAGCCCAGTATTAGGGGCTACCCTTCTTTTTGTCGGTGTCTTTCTTCTGGCTTGTATCGTCATAATAGTGGGATGGACCAAGGGGCATAAGTGGAGGTTGGGCAGAAGGGCGCATAGTCCTGTTGTACAAGGTAAGGATTATTAAAAGTATTTCTGAATAGCTACATAATGTACGTTGTATAACCCGCACCCTCTAAGAGCTTGGTTCCACGGCACAAAAGTCAGTATCCTTTATTACTCTATTTACTTTCAGAGTCCTTAATAAAGTGAAAATAGCTTCTTCTTTTTTCGCCGTTGAACCACGCTCTAAAAAGGAGAAATTGAACCACCCGCATCAAATAAAATACTTTTTGATAATCATAATTTACAATCAATAAACCTTTTCGTATTTTTATGATTCTTATGTAATTAATTATTCGTTACAATTATGGATACAAGATGTTTGTACGAATGTAATTGAATGGTTACAGTTAAGGCAAAACTACGGAGAGTGTAGCTCAACAATGTTCAAGTCTGCTTCATTTGTTATCATGAAAGACCACTTTTACGTACTATCAATGAGGCCATTTAAGGATAAACCACTCAAGACGGGTGCCAAAGTGTACTCAATTCAACAAACCTTTAACCCGAGCTATTTCTCAATCCATTCTCGGTTTTTGAACTTTTTGACTGTAAGGGCGTTGTTAAATAAGGTAGCGATTAAAATCGCGCCAAGCGATAGAAATCGCGAGATTATGTTACCACTCTTTCAATTATGTATTCTATTGACAACAATATAAACTGTTCAGTTTATTTATTTTTTTTTTTCAGAAACTGACATTGACGATGACGGTGCCTCACCCATCTACAGACCATTCAACCTCGCCACCAAGCCACATAAACAAGCAAACCCCGTTCGCCGTTCGCGCGAAGAACTCGCCATCAACACTGCTACGCGACCGACCCCCATAAACCAAATCGCTACCGCTATCGCTACCGTGTGGCCGACTCATGTTAGTCAAATGGCTACAGGCGGTAGTGTAGCAGTGAGACCAACTCCTGCAAGCCAAATCGCTCAAGGCGGAAATACTGGCGATGGCAGCGCTTTGCCATCGAACCCACTCGTACACAACGCTAATAGCGGGAATAGGGCTAGCAATAATGCTTCGCGGTCGAACCCACTAATCCAAAACGCCAATACAACTACCACGCGACTGAATCCTGTCGACATTTCGCCAGGTGCTAGCTCCACAGCGGTGCGACCGTGCCTTAACCATCAACACACTCGCGGCGGTTACCCCGCTAGAAACGCCAGGCGACCGAGTTTTAACGCCCAAAACGCTAATAGTGGTGACCTATCAATTCCTACCACCGTGCGGCCGAGCCCGCTTCGCATACCAACTGAGGCCCAGCATATTCATGAGAGATCTCGAATCACTGAATCATTGCTCCAGCCTCATTCCTCATCTACATTTGTGGAAATACCTCTGGAGGATATACATACAGGAGGACGGCAAAATCCGGATGTTACTATGGACTATTGGGTCCAAACTGAACGACTCTTATCGGATAATACAGAGGGCACTCGTGTGTAAGTAGAAAACGACAGGGCTTTCAGTAGGTAAAGCTCAGTCCTGGTATGAATCTAACTACAGAAAATGAGTCATTCCTTGCTGCTTAGGATGACTAAATTGATGAAATAGTACATGCTAAAAAGGACGTCCAAAAAGACTTACATGTAGGGGCTTTCAGTATGAAAAGCCCATTCCTGGTATATCATTAAATGAGGACAAACGCAATATGAGTCATCCCTTGCTGAAGGATGACTAAAATGATGACACATGCCCTGCTAAAAAGGACGTCCAAAAAGACTTACATGTAGAAAACGACGGGGCTTTCAGTAGGGAAAGCCCAGTCCTGGTATGTATCTTTAAATGAGGACACACGCAATATGAGTCATTCCTTGCTGATTAGGATGACTTAACTGATGACATATGACATGCTGAAAAGGACTTAGTATTATCAGTGCATAATAAAGACGTGGGTAACAGATATTACCATGATATACACTATGTATACAAATGTAAGATAAAGAAGCCTTCGATACGCATTACAACGCCCTGGACCGCAGCTAATCGGTCTACACAGAGTCTATGTAGGACCAACATAGACTCGTAGAGTCTACAGGAGACTCAAACTGTTTAAGGAGGGTCACATGACAAACGAAAATTGAAGACAAAGCGTGAATGAACGTGTGAGGTGAGGGAGTACGTAAGAGTAATAAACTAAAGACAGACCCGGTTAAGTAAAGCTTCATAATAAGGAGCTTCGGAGTGAGCTTCGGAATGACAAAGGTCATGTACACGCAACTGTGAGTAAGTGCGTGGCCAGACGGGGAGCGTCGTGGAGCGGCAGCGGTATGGGTCTTATATTTTCTTTGTGGGACTTAGCCAATTTTTCAAAAACGCTGAAGACTAGGTGGCCACACGGCAAGCGTCGTACAAAAGTCAATATTTGTTTGACATTCAAAAATGAATTTGAGATTAGTCTAAAATAAAATAAAAGAATGGGAGTTAAATACCTCGAATGGACATACAGTTGAACAAAAAGAGGGCTTCTTTGCAACGCTAGGGGCTTCTTTGCTATGACAGAGACAATTCAAAGTCTATTATCTTTTAGATTCTATAGCTATCAATGTGTGATAAACTATCATAAACAGAATCACGTCGCATGAAATCTACACCTATATAAATATTACACAAACAATCTAGCATGTAATTCTTTTTCGAGCCTTTCAAGATGGGAAAACCACGTACAAAATTTAAGAGATTATCTCACGACCAAACCGAAAAATTAATAACTTTGATACAAAAGCATCCGGCTCTCTATGATCCAGGCCTCAAAAAACATCATGACCGGGATTTATTTGATAATCTTTATGAAAAAATTGCAGAAGAAATGAATATCAATGGATTTTCAGGTATGTTTATTGATATTTGCTATTAAATTGTATTGTAATCAAAAAAGTGCACTCTGAAAATACTATTTACCAACTACAGCTTTATATAAACCACATAACAATATAAATTTATTTCGATACAAAATAAACACACAAGCTTAAGTTTACTGATCCATCCGTTATCGCACATCCTCCTTACTACGTGTGGCGCCTTTGGCCACCCTTCCAAAGCATAAATATAAATTAATTAATATAAAGTCATTTACAGTTATATAGACATATATAGTCATATATACATAGGTAACTTATTAACAACGTTGCCCTCTATTGCAGCTGACCATGCAAGAGACAAATGGAAGAATATTAAAGATGGCTTCCGTAAGGCTAGACAGAAGACAAAAACTACTAGTGGCCAATCCACAGATGCCGTAAAAAAGCCAACCTGGCCTTTTTGGTCGATATGCCAATTTCTACAGCCCCATATGGCCGAGGCAAGGTACATAAAGTCATATTATATTATATTATCTAAATGCAAATATTCTTCATATATCCACTATATGGGGTTAAAGAAAATGCGTTCAATTGTTTCTACTCGGACGGGCGACCAGAGGCGCCATGACGAGTGGGGGGGTGCTTTAAAGAAGAGGAAGTGATATATTGTTGCTGCGCTAGTTGATATATGCATGAATCAGTGTAAACATCACATCATAGACAATGTAAATATGGTAATTGTGTTATCATAAATATATTTTGCATTATGATTTAATATTAAAAAACAACATGTCTTTTTTATCTTTACAAGCACCGACAGCAGCCTCAACCTAGCGGTGGATGAACCTTCTTTGGGGGATCATGACGAAAGTCAAGGGTCATCTGAAGGCGATTCAGCATCCGAGTAAGTTACTCATGCATACCTCTGTCTATATATGAATCTTGCCAGGGCACTGGTTTGCTATTGAAATACCGTTTAAACGCATCTCGAACTTCGGTACCATCGCGGAACGGAAGTGGATCTGTAGATGACTCGTTTGTATTCGTGCGATTGGAATCCGGGCAAGGTTGGTCGGTACCCAAGGTAACATTGTGCAAAATGCAACATGATTTGACAATTGTTTTCGCTGTATCAGGGGGTACGCTCATTCTACTTTCAAGAACCCTCCATCGTTGAACTAGTAATCCAAATGAACTTTCAATTATGCGCCTCGCTCTGGATAGTCTGTAATTAAAAACCCGTTTTTCGCGAGTTTTTTCTCTTCCCGGATATGGTCTCATCATGTGATTACTCAAAGGGAAGGCTTCGTCTGCGACAAAAACGAATGGCATTGGTCCTAGGTCTGGGGCATCTTGTAAAGGCTTAGCTTTTGGGACTTTGAGTAGATCCTTTTCCATCGCTTTTCCCAAAGACGAATTTGAATAAACGCCACCATCACTATTTCGGCCGTAGGCTCCAACATCTATATACAGGAACCGGTTATTGGCATCTGATAAGCCCAAAAGAATGATAGAAAATGAGCCTTTATAGTTATAGAAAAGACTGCCACTATTATCAGGCGAGTTCAAAATGATGTGTTTACCGTCCAATGCCCCTATACAATTCGGAAATTGCCATTTTTCTGCAAATTCTTGTGCAACTTTCTCCCACTTTTCCTTAGTATTCGGTATTTGGATGTAAGTGTCTTTCAAACGATTCCATATTGCTTCGCATACGTTCTTTACGATATCCGATATTGTTGCCCGACCAATGCGCCAATGAAACGATAGCGACCGATAGGAATCTCCAGTTGCCAAGAATCTGAAAATATACGATTTTTTTTAAATACAGGCGAGAATTTGAATCACTCTTCTACTGTTTCGCGCGTTTCTGACCCTGCATTATATTTATCGTTTAGCGTTCAAGGTTTGCAAGAACAGGAATTTAGCGCTTGACGTTTAGCGTTTTGTCGTTTATGCGTTTAATCGTTTAGAGTTTATCGTTTTTATTTAGGGTTAGAAACGCGCGCGACTATACACCAATTTTAACTTTTTCAGATCAAGTGACCAAAACGAGGCTATGCCGCAACCAGGTACGAGCACTGATAATCACAAGGAAAGGCCCCGGTACACCAGTAGATCCAAACAACGCAAGGATGAAAAGCTTGAGAAGCTTGTAAAATCAGGAGAAGATCAAGATAAAATGATCAATCAATTACTTGAGGGGGTAAATGATGAAGATCATTTATATTTTCAATCATGTTTCAAACGATTCAAAACGTTAACCATTGAAAACAAGGCATGGCTTAGAATATATATAGAGCAAGGTTTTGGTAAGGCAGAAAATTACCAGAGAAATCAAACGCATAGCTCATATAATCATGCACCATCTCAGTACCCTACGTCTTCTCAATACTCGAGCTACTATCAAAACGGGTATGTTCAATCGCCAAATGCTCCATCAGGCGCCTATTTGCAACCGACGCCTCAATATTCTCAATCTCAGTACCCTACGTACTCTCACTACTCGGGCTACTATCAAAATGCCTTTGATCAATCGCCGAATGTTGCAACAGGCGCCTATATGCAACCGGCCGTTCAATATGCTCCAGGTTTTGAAAATTTTCAATATAATTAGACGCGATAAGTTAAAATTAGGCGGCTGAAGCCATATTTCTAATTTGCAGTATTTAAGAACATCTTGTTATTGTGTATGCTGTTGATCAAAATAAATATGAAAATGAAGAAAAGGTGTTTTTGTTTGTTTTTATTTACCTGAGCGTAACTGCCAATTGTTCTTTGGGTGATATTGGATCTCTGGTCCATTTGATTTTCGTTATGTCTCTTTCAATGCGCCCAAGAATCATGTAAAAATCGCATATTGAGAGCCTATAAAAATAGAAAAATGATGCTAATACTACGATTACATTTTCACAGATATGTAAAAATCTTCTCTTCAATAAATTTATACAGATACAGATATGCATAGATAGTATTAAGATTGTGGTAAAATATTTAGATAGATTTCAGTTGAATGCGAGCTTACCTGAAAAACTCTTTAAATTTTGCCTCATCGCTTTCCAATTCAGTGAACAATATAGCGAAACATCCTAGATTTTTCCTTTCTGAGTTGATTGGATGCACCCAACATCTTCTTCTATGTTTCATGCTTTTCACATATTGAATAGTTTCTTGTATGTGTTTTTTGCGCCTCATACACAATATTAATAACAGTTTTTCCCTATCCGTAAGCATAATTCAATCCCGAGATATTATTTCATAAATTAAGTAATTTCTTTTTTAGATAAGTTTAAAGTAAGGAATTTTGTCAGTATTCTTATAAATGTACCGGTGTCGCGATAAACAAATGATTGGAGACCATAATTTACTGTATGTTATCCTACAAATACTCCACGCTCCTCGCTAGTCTATTGAACTATGTACCTAATATAATTGAAATGCCCTAACTTTAAATATAAGGTCAAACTTCTAAGTCAAAACAACGCTCGTCAACGCTCCCCGTCTGGCCACCCCAAAACGCTCGACGCTCCCCGTCTGGCCACGCACTAATTGATGATAATCAAAGAGGACATGTTATTCAAGATACTTCTAATTGGACAAGCAATAATTGATGTTTATTTTGCAACGAGCAGTTCTTTAAGTCATAAGTGTTTGATCTGTGTAAATATGGGATTATGAAATAAGCCGAGAATTCTCATATATTTCAAGGACATTTGTTTTTGTGACAGAGAAATGATTTCCAGGTTTTGATGTGTAAACATAAAAGAATTATCATTTAAACAATAATCGTGTTACAAAAACAGACTGAATTCATTTCGGTAAATAAAACATACTTGTGTTAATACAATGTTTTCTTTGAATTGTTATTGTCATAAAGTAAATCGAACGATAAATAAGAAAATATCCAGTTTGGACGGGGTTTTGTATTTCGCACCATCATGTCAAGTTTAAGCCATATGTCGAAACTTTGAGTCATTGCTTGGCTTTATCTATACCATTTTAACTACTGGCACAAGAGGGATCTGAGACAAATGAACTCGAGAGGGACTTGAGAGGGACATGAACTCACTTCACTTTTAATTGAATTGAATATGGGCTCAAAGGTTGGTGTAAGCAACATAGAATGTTCTTCATAAAAAATCGGTCATACTTAATCCTGAAACGGATTTTTTTTTCATCCTGCATGTCACGAGACCTGCACCTATCTTAATATTCTATAGATGAAAGGTCAGGCAAATAATCACTTAGATATGATATGCTGAAACAAATCAATGCAAAAACCTAATCAGCCAAAGACATAAAATCAAAGACTATTGTCACATCTGAAGACGTATCTTTTTCGACAAATTTCAATGGATAACTGAGATATTATTATTTTACAAATTGTGCTTTGAGTGACCTAAACTGTTTGTAAAGTGTCGGAGAATATACTCGCATAGATCCGGGCACTTAAAATCACATTAACATCAACATTAACTAAAAAATGGACATCATCAAACATATCAACTTCTATTTATATGGATGCATCATCACTAAAAATAGACATAAACGCTTGAGCAAATCGATTGTCATAGGCAATCGATTTTGGTAATCTAGAGCAATACGCAACTCGAACAAAAAGCAATCAATGCCCAGCACAAAAAGAAACAGAAGTATTATTTAGAAACGACATACTTAATGAAATCTCACCTAAGCACATTTTATGTTTGCAAATACCTTCTTCACACACATAGAAAATACATTACTCATAACAGCATTCAGATTATTGTTTTTGCATATGCAAATTTTTGCTGGGTGAATTCAGAGTTATTTATTCGAATTCCATTCGGCATCACGCCACTTCGGCCACCAATCAGATTTATGCTGACGACACTGTTTTATAGTAAAGTTTAAAAAAATATATATCTGAAAAACAAAACATGTTTTCCAAAAGATTATTCATGTATTTTTACGTAACCAAGATATGTAAACAAGTCAATTATCTTTGAACAGAATGTTGTATTTAGATATAGGAACAGCAGAAACTCCCCAAGTCAGTATATTTATATTTATTTGATTAATAATAAAACTTGTATGTAAGACTTTATTCAAATAAGGCCTGAATACAGTCACACAAAAGGTGAAAATCCGGAAAGATAAATGATTATCTAATGGATAGCTCACGTTTGTCATTTACAATGAAAGGCGATAGGGCAGAAACGTGCTTAGTGAAATGCATTCGTCCTTTTGATACATAGAATCTAAATTATAACCAACCAGTTGCCATACTGTAAGCTGCTTTCAAGGACGAGACACTTAGCGCAAAAGGGCAAAAACAGGGACGCCATGCAAACGTTGCTTCGCAAAGATACACTTCAGTGCTCTATGGCTCTTTTGTCATATAACCACCATTGGGAAAATCCCCGATCGGCATGGTTTTATGACAGACCCTCTCTCGACTGTTCTCGCATATTTCAGAATTCATTTGAAATAGGTAAACGCCATTTTAGACAGAACCTTACATAAGTGAGGTGTGTCAACTTTGGCAGCTTCATTCCGCTAAAAGTGGAGCAGAAATGCACGTGTAATTTTTGAAAATTTGAAGGATTTCTAATGAATTGAATATTACTATTGAATATATAAACAGTATATGCAATATTTTATATTCATATTTGAATGTATTAACATTATTACATTTAATTTATGATGGATCATTGACTATGAGCTATACTACGATGAAATTATAAATAAAGGATGGCATGATGGAAATATAAATATTCGTAATTGGAAAGAGCATTGAAACAGACGAGAACTTATAATTATAGAATTTCACTATATACAAAACTGTGAGCAAATAACGGATATTCGAACGGTGAATTTAATAAATTTGTGACTATATATGAAGTCTAGGACTCTACAATCTCTCTTAAAAATGGCGACAGTAGCTAAAACAATGATTGGATTATCTCCATTTGCACCATACATGATAGCCGCTGCTTCACCGGCACGTAAGCAATGTGGACATCATTCTGAGTGTGATGCAAATTACTATTGTGAGCCCATCTGGAGCATGTGTATATCCTGTGTCGTGAGATGCCAACAAAGCAAAGTTGATTGTGAAAGATTTTGCCCAAGTAAGTTTATGAATTATATATGTATTTTAAAATATTATTTTTGCAATGTGCAATTCATATACAAATATACCAGGTTTATTATTTTGCTAACAGGTTTACTTGGGAATGTAATGCGTTTCTGCGAACGATGCAAAAAGCATGGTTATCGAACTACTGATTTACATTGTATTTTATGATTTTCGCAGCAATCGCAAAAGTGCTCACCATAAAAAGATTAGTAATTTACAATTGCAAATCAAGTCGCACTGGAAACATGCCAAATCATCCCGTTTTGATTCTTTTCGGGGGTATAGATGCACTTGATAAATTAAAGTATCATTTTTTTTTGTATTGGTAGCCCCGTGACATTCTGAGACTTCCGTACAATACAATACAAAGTAGAAGTTTTATGTTTTGAGAAAATTTACTCCAAACATGATATAAATTGTTTATCATACAGCTGATTCTGATCTGGGTTTCTCGCAAAAATGTTGCTTAATATTTGCAAAAATAAATAGCTTTTGCTTTATAACCGGATAAGGAATTATGTTTCGAGATTTTTGAGATCAGTGTAAATTTATTTTATGGACTTATTTTATGCCATTAAGTATTTAAAATAATGAATGCCTTTTCACCCGATGAAACGTCATGGAAGGGTTTGGTAAAAAAGAAAAACATTTATCTTTTGAGTTTATGTTAAAGAAATAATCATTTCGAATCTCAAACGTTATAACACCGAAAACAGTCAATATACAACTATGGTATGTGCTTATTTTATTTATTGCAGCTGAATTCCTGCAACCACCACAACCTTCTTCCACAAGCCCTATTCCACCAATTACAACCAACAACCCAGAATATGAGGAACCTTCTAGTCACGACCTATACCGTAGCCCAGAGTACATTCTTTTGTACGTTATATCTGTGATAATAGCCCTTCTTGCTTTAGCTGTGATAATCGCATTCGTCAAACGGCTGCGCGACAAGCGCCGGCAAGGTATGTATTAATAAAATTAATTAATTATGTTGATATCCACTTTATATGCGTTTTAAGGCGCGTGTACCCGAAACGCATAAAGGCGCGTTTACCAGAAATGTATAAAAATACATAACAAATAGGCAATTCAAGCGGTGTTGTGCCTGTTTCGGTTGAACGTGCCTTTATTTGTTTTATATGTTTTATAAGTTGAAGATGCCACTGAAATAAAAGGCTTGAAACTTATCTAAAGTTGTTAAGCATAAACACTCGAACAAAGCTAGAATACTTTCGGATCAAAATAATCTTTAGGAACCGAAAAAAGTAAAACACATTATATAAAATGGTGAATTCTTTTTCACTAAAAGCAAAACTTTTGTCGTCAAATTTATTAATCATTTTTTTTGACGCAATGAAAAAAATCTTGGTTTTTCTAGGTGATAACGCTCAAGAAAAAGAAGGTGTGGAGCTGAATCTCATCGGCCACGGTAAATGCACAATAGCTTTTCATATAAACCAAGCACTTTTGAACTCTTTTGAATGCCAAAAGTGATTCGTAATGTATTAAGGATAATATCAATGGCAATTATGTTCATACATAGTCGCGTGAAGTACAAATTAAGTACATGTATATATCGTTCAATATTCATAAATATGGGATATGTATAACGGTAATGGGTAATTTATCATGCATGTGTGTAACTGTGTAATATAGAGCTCGCTTTTTGATATGTAAATAACACGAAAATTTACTAACTAACGTTGACTTTTTTTCGTAGGTTATGGAACTGATTTATTAAGTTTTCACACCAGTCAGTAGTTTAAATCGAATAATGACTAAATCACAATAAAACAAGTTTATACTTTATTTAGTTTGTCTTGAACAGGCCGAGACCCAACGCGCATCCAGCAAGAAACGGAAGCCCCGGCAGCCAATGAAACGATAGCACGGCAACCGGAAGGCAGTCTATCTGAATCCCAAGAATATCTTGTGATAGGTGGAGATCATCCAACCACTGCCCAAAATCAGCAAAACGTTCCACAAAACGCTTCATAGCGTCATAGCTAATTATTCTAGCATTGAGGGTGCATCGGGGAGCGGCGAATTTGCCTTAGACCCAAGAATTTGTTAGAATTCTATAAAGGATCTGCGGCATTGCGGCACGGAATGGTGCAGTGCCGCAGATCTTTCATACCAAATTATGTGGTCTGAGGCAAATTTGCCGCTGCCAGATAACTGCACCCTAAGGTGTTTATAAGATCAATTTTATTAACGTATGCACAAATGACCTCTTGTTATCGGCTATGGAGACCAACCTAACACTGCCTAAAAGCAAGCATAATGTTCAACAAAATGGATCATAGACAATGTTCAAATACAGGGGTTTTCCTAGGAGGGCGCCAGGCGCCATGGGCGCCCTAAATTTTAAAATGGCGCCCTAAATCCAAGGTCAGGGCGCCCGATGGCGCCATAAAAGTTTGACCAAAGCATTAATAATCTTTTGAATATTACCAATAATTGACCAAATATTCATTAAAACCGTATCGAAAACCGAAAAAATTATGCACAGAGAAGAGGTTCTGTTTTCCAGATTGATTTAATTTTTACTTTAAAATAGCGATGTTTAGAGCTGTGTCTAAGCAAGTCATAAGTCACAAGCGCGACCATTAAAGTGTCGATGCTACTCCTGAGTTCCTGAAGTTCAAGAAGTATGTGTGATTCAAAGCTCCCTTCAATACCTAACTTCCTTTCAAATTATGCTAATAATATAGCCCTTTCTATGATTATGGTTACGTTTATAATTACTATGATGTAATATAACGTAAATATAGAACAGTCAACACTCTAATAAAGTTTCTTTTCTCTAGTTTAATATAACTAAAAATGCCGATCCTCCCTCTTTTTAAGTTGATGTTAAATGAAGACACCAAGTTTTGTTACCGATAAACAATACATGTTAAACGACGTTCGTTTTTGTATTATATGTATATACCATATATTAAGTTAAGGCGAGTACAATTCGCCGTCATAATCTGGGCGCCCATATGTTGTGAAATGGCGCCCTAAAATTTGGGCCAGGGCGCCATACGGCGCCCTTCGAGAATTTCTAGGAAAACCCCTGAAATATGATAGCTTCATGAACCTAACAGCTCTTTACTGTAGCAGTGAAACTGCGGATTTCTATAATATCATAAAATGGTTACCTTTGCGTTTTAAAACGCATCTTTTTTTAGGCCTGGCCACATGGGAAGCCTTTTCGAGATATTTCTGCCCTAACCAACAGTGGTTTTCCATGTATTCCTTATGGGAAACTGACACACTCGTTGCGTTTTATAATAACATTGTCGTTTTTTTTTTTGCGTTGCATTGAAATCATTGCATTGACATCCTGGTTTGTTAAAAAAATAACAGAATACCCCCATGTGGCCAGGTCGTTTTCGCTCTTTCCAATGTACAAATGTATTTGCTATGGGTTTGAAACGCTTTTTAACAAGTAATTTGCGTTTTTGCATTGGAAAGCACAAATCTACGTTTTAAAACACAAATGTAATCGCGGCAATGTGTGTAAGGAACAATAATTAAAATCGTACACAAAAAGCATTTCGTAGATAATCTTAATATTGTAAATAACCTTCATATTTTATACGGTATGCTATGTTAGCAGTGAAACTGTGTATTCTTCTAGCATATAGTTGTTTAAAAGGACATTTTATAGCAATTAACGCACACGGCATTTAGTAATTGAACTT
>LQRL01010886.1:4049-19081 GCA_001703475.1 Hydroides elegans | reverse complement strand
GATTTTTTTAACATGTTCCTTAGGGCCTTGTGCATTCCAGTTGTGCTTATGTAAGCAATTGTGCTTATATAAGCGCTTATAAAAAAATAAAAACATATTTCGAGCCACTTATTTTATGCGACTGTCGTCTTGTTAGGGTGAGCGATAATGCAGGTTCCTAGTAGTTTGTTTACATCACGTGATTTTGCGGCTGCTGGCTTTATGGAGATAATGCGAATTATTACTTCATAATCAAAGTGACTGCAGCAAGGTTTTATTACCAGTTGAATATTGAATTCATTTGGCATTTCCGGGATGTCTGGCTTCCACTGCCTTATTGTATTTGTATGACTTAACTATTAATACAATACCTTAGTGTATTTTGCAATTAATTATCATTATAAAATTCAAGTTCTATAATTTGATGGTTTCCCCCTTCTGTCTCTGATGCTATCCTCCGTCCATCCGTTCGTCTGTCTATCTGCTATTTTTTTAGATACGCTTTTTAGTCCGCGACACTTTATTGTAAATCCGTTTTTCTAGGGTTCTAAAAACGTCATACATATAGGAATATATTTTGCATATATGCCTCGTCGAGGTTTTAATTGGAAAGACCAACAATCGTCGAAAGCACAGGGGTCCGAACTTTTGGTATTTTTACAGCACTTTGCCCGCGGCATTTTGTTATTGTGAAAGCCTTACCTTAGAGTTTTGAAACTTCATACAATAAAAAAAATATATATATATACATTGCAGATGCGCCTCGTCAAAGTTTCAGTTTGATTGATCGAAACTTGTTGAAATCACAGGTGTCCGTATTTGTCAAATTTTGGATATTTTTACTGCTATCCGCGGCACTTTGGTGTAAAGACTTTGTTGTCTTGAACATGTCATATTTTGTAAAAGACCACCATGATTTGGCTCTCGCTCTCTCGGTGTTCTCTCTCTCTTTCTCTCTATCTCAGGTTGGTGTGTATTGAATGGGTATTTTAAGGTCTACCCCGGCAGTGCCCTTATCGAAGTGAAGCTCTGCAAGATGTGGCACACTGTCCTTGGACAGTCTTGTTTTTTTGTGAATTACTTTAGAAATTTTACAACAAAAAAAACATCCCATCATATGACAGGGTTTACAATATATAGTCATAGATCGAGAAGAAAATCGAGTTAGTCGAGGAGTTTCAATCCACATCGGAAACTTTTACCTAGGCAATATGAGCGGAAGATTTACCCCTATTTATGTTGGTCTGTGTCATTTGGCAGATTTTCGCACATATTTTACCCTGATATTGTGAATAAACGTCTTGCGTAGGGAATACGCAGACTTCCAACATTATTCTATATGGCACACATGAATATCACAGATAAAAATTGAACTCATAGCAATATACATTGTACATTCTTATGTTATTTGGATTGGTATTTAGCAAAACACTGATTATTGCTTTCTACGAATACGCTACCATTACATTATACATATATGGGGTCTGAAGCATAATTGACTAGATTCTTTTAAAAATTAACTCAATATCTTACATAATTTATTAGATTGTAAAATATTATTGCAAGCATGTCCATCCAAATTTCCAAAATAAAGCTCATCCGGTTTACATCCAATATTGTGACAGTTCATATCAAATAAGCGCATAAAAAATCCAGCAGCATATTCTTGTCTCTTTATGGAAGACATCATAATAGGCATCTGGATACAATTAACACCTTGTGATTTGGCACTCTCTAAGTTTGACATTATTTTCTATAAAACCAGAAGAATTCTTAGCAATCATTAGCGTTGATTGCTCATATACACAAGTTTCAACATATGATTATAATTACAAGTAAAAAATAATGATTACATCTCTACACAGAAGCTTCAAGCACTTTTGTTGTACAAAATAGTATCCTAACATCGATACATTTTTCGAAATTTGATTCTTTTTAAAGCTCTATACAAAGCAGCACGAATATATATTAACATTAAGAACTCAGACTTATGCTATGTCTTCCATAGATACTTATCATCATTTAACAAAACAGCAAGTTTCTCATTATAAGGCGCATAAAAGTCTTGCAGAAAACTCTGAGATACATTCTGCATTTCCTTTTGTTTAAGGTACCATGTAATTCTTGAGCTTGTCTCTTTGCCTATTCGTGTCGATACACCGTGTCTCATTTTGAGCTGAAGTTTCCCAAACAAATCCAGTTTCTTTAATCCGAGGAACGGAAAAACCTGTTCTGTCACTGCCTTATTCGAATCTTCTGCAAATTCCTCAAATTTGAGGAACAGGAACTGGTCTTTGGGGAACACATGGAGGAATTCTTGAATGTAATTCGCGTATAATCCATGGCGTGTTGCGTTTATAGCTTCATTGAGCCACGAACAAGGTGGGTTGTCATAATCGAACGTTTTGAGCTCGGGTAGATAAAACATACATGTTTGCAATGTATGCCCCTCTTTCAAACACGTATTCCACCATTCTACACCCTTTATAGTACCATTATGAAAATCCATTGGCGATTTGGCGACAAGATATCGATAATACGAATAGAGTCGTTTCACTGGATTGCGCATGATAACAATAAACTTGGCATTTGGATTAATCATCTGTATCAAACGCGCCGATGAGGCATTATATGCATCATCAGGCTTTAACCCATAATGTGCACGATTATCATATGTTAAATCTGGAGAGATACCCCTTAACCCCCAGCTGTCTATTGTATGCGTTGAATGGTCGCCGAAGATCATAGCAACCTGCTCGCCATAGTAACGGAAGTGAGCGGCTAACTTCCGGCTGATGAGGGCGTCGTGGGAGTCGGCGTAGGTGCTCAGGCGACCGCCGTCCAGGAATCTGAAGGGATATAATTGTGAGAGGATTTTGAATCAGTAAAACAATTGTACGTAAATATTCATGGTACGAGCAGGCGCATGCCTATGCACTCGTGGATTTGAGGGAATAGAAAGAACGGCATTATTGTTATGGTCAAAGTCAATTGGCCACAAATAATACACTAGCAAAACCTTGGATTCGTTTTTAAATACACATTCACGCTGAGGATTAGTTATCTAAAGTAGTTTTATGAATTGTTTATCATGTAAATTTCATATGAGAGACTTCACGAGTGTCTTCAAAAGATAACAGACCCAGATATTGAACTACAATGCAAGATTTATTAACTATATCATATTGTTATTTGTACTGTCATTCCCAGGTTTAGTCTACGTTTATATGATTATAGGCCTATGCATACATGTTCGAAAGCAGTCCGGGCTCATCATACCCGCATAAATTCTAAGCATGTGTTATGATTGAGTGGTCATATTGATAAGGACTCTTGAGGTTTTCACTCTTCATAATATATATATGGACAACTACCAAGTTTCGCATGTAGATTTCTGAATATAAATCATAAATGATGGATATAAAATTAGAAATATTATAATTTTATTTTTCTTTTATAAGGTCAATTTGACCGGTAATGTTATATTTTTCAATTTGAGGTCCATTACTTGTTGGAAGGTGCATACGAATGTGAATCTGACTATTCTTGATTAAGTACATGGCCTCATAGTTTCCTTATCTACATAGCCCTATGCGTAGTCATATCTAATTAGTTTACCTGATTATTAGATCAGTAAATTTATATATTGTATTATCCATGTCAATATGTAAAGGACTGAAAATTGCTTATGTTTGCTGGATCATATGTTATAAGGATTTGGGTCATAATGAAATCGTAGCAACGATGCGATACGAATGTATAAGTTGTAATTTATTCATCACGAACTCGTATGAATTATATTTTTTGGGTATAGCCAGATTTATATTTTTAGAATCTTGGAGAAACACATGTATGAGCATCAAACTGGCAATTTTATGCACGGTGCCCTCAATTGTTTCTATAATATAGCATATATCACATTTTGTTCTGGAAGGATTCTTTTCGTGTTCAAAAATTAATGGGGATCCCTTGTGGATGCTCGTCGATTGTTATAAAGTTCTTTATATTTGGTTCTTAGAATATCCAGATATATCATGTACAACTTTCATATTTGAAACTTCTTGTAAATCTTTGGTTGTAGATAACATCTTAAACAACTTAAAAAATGTGAAGTATAAAAAAATCGCTCAAATTGAAGAATTTGTTTGACAAATCACCTGTATAGATTGAACCACGCCGGTTCCTTCTTTGGCGGCCTCATGACTTGCGCATGCGCCATCATCTTTTGAAACAGCTCCGTCGTTCCGCACTTCATCCAACCAAGGACGTAGTAGTACGGCAAGCACCTGTTAATATGAATAATTTTTTAATGATTCAATTAATGAGATAATAATATTAAACTGATCCATAATCTATAGTCATGTATCCATCGCCTCTAAGTGCTCGTGGATAAGGCGAAAACGATGAAAATGCTTTAGGATGCGTTCAAATTGATCAAACAAACTTTAATATTTAACATAGCTTTAAACCACTTAAGGTCATGGAGACAATAAACGAATGCATTATTTTATATCATCTTCAATCTTGCTTCAAACCAGACGCAACTAATGTCAACAGTTTTTTAAAGATGCACATTTGGTTTAAAGGTAGGTTTGAAGCTAAGCTGGAAGGGCCTTCAAACCTACATTAATTTAAGTATTTCCTAAGCGACGACCTTAAGCGATTTGAAGCTAGATTTGATCAATTTGAACCCACCCTCAGCGATGAGATTATGTACGGCAAGGTCAAGGTCAATTGAAGTCAACCTTTGTTAGTGGATGTCAAACAAGGTCAATTGAGGTTATTTATGAAGGTCAATTTATGTCAATGGAGGTCAAGTATGGTCAATCGATGTATAAAGGGGTGTATAAACAAATCTAAAATAAAATCCCAACAGCGTACTATTTGTTTTAATATAAGCAGCCCTTTTCGGAACGGCTGTACATTTTCTCGGGCTTAATTATGCTTGATTATACATGAAATGATTTTGCACATTAAGACGATTCAAAGAAATAGCCATAAAGAAGCCTCTTAAATTGAGAGGCAATAATGCAATTAATGGATATTATTGCTAAATACTATCAGAACATTGTGGGTTAGAAAGGGATGATGTCGTATGTAATTTTTCGCACGGTTCATAAAACCACTCGTTTTAGATTTTTAAAATTTTCTTTATACTTACCATTCTTAAAGAAAACAACCCATATTTGATTGTGTTTAAATAATTTTGCCTAGGTGCAAATTAATCATCTGCTCATTTATTTGTAGGTTCAGTGTTGCGATATGCGGGTAGCGTAAAGATCGCTCCTAATAATATTTTAGTGCAGTCCAAGTGGCTTAGCTTTGGTTCAAAACGTCAAATCGCTACATTCCCAGTAAACATGGAAGCTCATGTGAGCTTTCCGTGAGACTCATGTGAATCTCATTGTGGGTGACTCACACTGTGAGGCTCACTATGAGGTCACAAAATATCACAATAGCCTCACATGAGCCTGTGTTAGCTAACACAAGGCTCACATGATCTCACCAATCTCACAGGACTCTCAAAACCTGGGTACGTTTCGATACTCACTGTGATATCACAGACCAGGCTTTCTGTGAGATAACTGTGTTGACGGGGTTGCGACAACGGCACATTTTTAAAAGACAGATTCTAAGATAGTCGTGGTTTATATTCAAAAACAGAACGTTTTGACGACAAGTTTCAACGTTGTTTGTATCATTCGGCTAGCTTAAATATAAATGACATTTCGTTTTATGTTCTCTTGATTTTTCTCCGATTGATTAATTTCATAAATCCATTCTCTACCTCCGGAACAAATCTTGCCAGACCGCACTTGATACAAAACCTCTATGAGTGCAGCATCGTAATCACACAATAACATTTGGTGTTATTTATTCAAATAGGCGATGTAGAAACACAGAGAGTCTCGAAAATGCAATGCAACGAGCGGTTGAGAGTGTCCTTCAAGATGGCTAAGAGGGGTTCTCACTTGATGAGGAGTACCCAACGGGTTTTGCTCTGTGGAAGTACCCGGGTATTTATTCCGATGCAAAATTTGCTGGTTGCAGAGTCGAGCGGTCATTTATATTTGTATGTGAAGACCGGGAAACGATAAATATATATTCCATATAAGTTACATAAAAATAAGATCGAATTCTTCTAATGTGTTATTTGTTTGGTTGAATTGTCACACATTTTGTGAAATCCCCTTGTTTCCCCAAAAAAAATCATCAGGTAAACGTAAATATGTCCATTGGGTATGTCTGTCACTAAAAAGCAATCATTACATTGATGTTACCTGTCTTTACCGATTCACCAATATTGTGTGAAACTTTGTATATTACAATAATATTGCAGATGACAGACAATCTAAATGAACAATTCATAGCAACCAAGACTTTATCTATTTCTTAGTTTAACATAATTGTGTGGATGGTTCGAGTAAACATTTCTTAGAATACTGTGAACTTTGACAAAATGTGTTCAATAAATTTTGCAAGATTTACTATATATTTTCCTCGAATTGCAGCAATCGCAAAAAATATCGCTACAAGTAGGTCGCACTATTAAATGACATGATAAGAGCTATAGGCCGCGGTTACACTGAAGAAAAAGAGCAGCTTTTTAAGAAAAAAGGTGGTTACACTGCGTGTGTTACATCAATCTAGCTATAAAACATATGACCAAAAACAGGTCGCGTGAAAAAAAAACTGCTTATTTTTCTTCAGTGTAACCGCGGCCTAAAGTTGGAAAAGATATGTGTTTGATTTGTATGTTCTGTCGCTTAAACATACATCTCAAGCGAAACTATTCTTTGACACACATACTACAACATTTTAAATCATATTTACAGTTTTATATATGTATATGCTGACGTTTTATTTTTCCGTTATAGAAAAAAAAATCAAAATCTACCGACACTAGCTCGATTGACGCAGATATAATGATGCTATCTTTATCCAATGCATTTTCATGCCTAGAGATCCTCGATCTGACGATTCCAACAAAAAAAATAGTTGAAACTACCTTGCATACATATTCACTGTATGAAGGGCACCCCACGACATATTTTTCAAAATGTTATAAAATTACCTTAAAACAACTTAACAGATACTAATAACAACAAAATAATGGTTTTTGAACATTTAAATTTTGCAAAAAGGTGTTTTTTTTCTCAGCCAGCTGGGCTGTTTCTCCTTTTCTAGCCAGCTTGGAACGGAAAGGAATATATTTTTGCGAAACATTGAAATGTTAATATAGCCAAATAACGTAACATATTTTGCTAAATAAAGTTTATTAGGCAATTGTATACTGGTTTAAGCAATTTCGAAATAAATATTCTCACTACAAATTGTAAAAATTAAGACATTATCAAAAAAGGTGGTCCTCAAACTGCTCAAATCTCCAAGCTAGAAAGGATTTTCTCAAAATTTCCAAACCAGCTGAAAAATTGGTTGGGAAACACCTTTTTGGGGGAACAGCTCGTGAGGTGCTCTTCATATATACATGTATGACCTGATTTGTACATTTTTATGACGTCTGGTCAAGCAACATTAAGTACATGTGTACACTTGTAACTGGGACAACATACCTTACCAAAATATTATTAGTTCTGAACTGATAATCATTATCAGTCCGCAAATCATTTGTTAGGAAACATATTCAGGCAACACTCATATCATTGACTCATTTCCAGTATTACTGAGGACCTAAAGCGAGCTAGGGCCTGGCCACACGTGAAGCCTTAAGCTCTGTACAAAATGAACAAATCGCGCCTATTTTATGCGCGAACAGTCACAATGAGTGTTCACCGGTTTTCGCCTTAAAATGTGTTTTCATAATGAAAGTAGATTTGGTTCTCCCATATAATGTTAAACATATTGGAAAGGTTTATTTTGTCACAGAATGTTTTGTGCGATTATAAAATCGCAGGTAAAATTTAGTGCGAAAACGGATGAACACAAAGGATTAAGTACTATGTTTACATTCAAAAACGGCGACAAGTTTTTCGACCATTGTTTGTATTAAAATTATTTTCACTCTTGATATGAACACTCGGACTGTCTTAAACGCGCTTCTCATTTTGAGCAGGAAAATAGGTAAGTTTCAGTCAAAATATTTAACAAAAATCCATTTTTTGACGTAATTTTTGAAAGTAGCTTGCCTTTATTTGGTAATTGGCATACAATTTTATCATACATTATAAATAATTCGATTTTGAAACGTTAGGGTTAATTTGAAATTTTAAGTTTTGCGCGAAAACCATAGCGTAATGATTGCGCGACAAAATTGTGGTTTGATGCGCGAACTTTTCATTCTGTACAGAGCTTTACGAAAAAGAACTTCCCCACACCAAACCGTGGTTTTTAAAGTTGTCCTTACGGGGAAAGTCAAAAATGCTTGTTGTGTTGGAATAGCTCGACCCGTCCCCAATACATTGACGTTGTGCTTTACCAACATGTTTCAATCACCAAGTAAAGACGATTTATATAGAGGACCATAAGTGGAAGCTCGGCGCAAAGTTGGCTACGCCGGAAACCGTTATGTATGGAACTTGAGTAGCTGAGAGGAAAACGCGATGGTTCATGAATTCGTTCATCTCTTACCCTCAAGAAAATGTAACGAACCAGGAAAAAAATAGGTAAAATAATTTCTTATAGTACTTTTTTGACAACAACGATATTATTATTCCTGAAAACAATCAAAACTATATTGAGAAAAACATCTTCTCACCTCAATGTATCATTCTCGAGCATATCTCCCTTCCGCACTCCAATAGTCGCAACTAATCCTTCACTTCCTCCTATCCGTTCATGTCCAAAGAACTTCCCTTCATTCCTCAACAAATAACAGGGATTCTTGAATTCACTCAAAAACGGTCGCGCCGCATCGAACGTTCTCACCGAATAATCGGGATCGTTCACATAACGCTGCGGTGACGTCAATAACATCACGTGATCTGAAATCGTAGTCACAGCACCGCAGTTGGTTTGGTAAGCGAGAAGGCACACGGGGAAGTAGATCATGGGGATGGCTATGAGAATGAATATGGTGCAAAAGACAATGAAGCGGTGCTTCATGATTTTTGTGAAGAGATCGGAGCACATTCTGTTTGAGACTAGTTTAATGCGGTGCAGCCAATGGTGGCAGTTGATGCCAAACATTACAATTATTGTGTGTTTTGTTGGTGTAGCACTTATATTGCAAAGACCCGCATCAAAATTGCAAAGTGTTTGTGATATCCATTAAGCATTTTTCAGATGTGTGTTGTTATTTTGAAATACTGGTATACATGTATCTTAGTTACTATCCGATGTTTTGTTTGTGATGCTAAAATTATGTTCTTCGTGTCAAATTCCGAATTCAGTGATAAAGATATGCATGTATTTTCTCGTTTTTCTAGTTTTTTTTCTTCCTTAAATTTGATTTATTAGATGATACTTCAAACACAACTTAGAGCACGAGTGGTAAACAACTTCATTACCATCCAATAGATAACTCAATTTTAATTAATAAAATCACTCTATTTTATAATTATTAATGTGTCATTATCATTTTGTTTTACAACATTCGTTCCACGTGTAATTATCTTATGACTTTCATCTAGATATAAACGTGTGTCATATATAACTCATATTAAAAAAAATATTATCTCGTCGTCCATTTTTTAAATGTACAAAGAAATTAAGCGATTCGATTATTTAACCTTATTGGCTTCATGGTCATATATTTTTTCTTTACTTTTCGGTGAGCATCCTTTTCACTTCAATCAGTAAATATTATAAGCCAAATATACATGTATTCATTTTTGACTCCTTACTTGCTTACTTTCTTAAATGAACATGTTTCATAGTTATTTAACGTGTATAGTATAATTGTTTTTAGTTACACACCGTTCCGAAATGTAATTACTTTATGACTTTTCTTTTGTATTCATCTAGGTTCATCTAGATATAAACGTGTGTCATATATACATCATATCTAAAATAATATTGACTACTTATCTCCATCTCATTTTACACCAAGATTTGTTATCACGGGGTTTGCGTCTATGGGCTGATAGTGTATTGCAAAGTCCACTCGCTGACACCAAAACGGCGATTAGACGTTATAGGGACTTGTGTGCAATATGCTGTTATGATGAGTCGATATTTTAATTTAAAAAAAAAGATAGGCGTTAACGATTCGTTAGACTCTTATGAAAGTGTTATACATAGGATTATCTTATTCTTTTTGTTTGTATATTATAAAACTGAAATTCCATTTATGTACTACAACATATAACGATAACATTGATTTATCAAAAATGAGTTGTTATATTTATTCATTGCTGCATGGATGACCCTATTGGAAATACCGTAGTTGACGGATGCTCTGAACACCACATGTAAATACGCCTATTAAGTGTAAAGGGGTTAGGGCCTGTCCATATGGGGAGTGAGGAGGAGCGATAGGGAGTTTGGTGTTTGAAGGTAAACGGTCAGAGCCCCACCCGGAAAAAGCCCCCATCCCATTTAAGAAGGCCAGATGCACCCCCCTCCGGCGGAACTTCCCCCGGCGACAATCCCCCCTCACGTAAGCCAATCTTCTATAACTATATCCCTGCAGCGTCGACTTACGTAACGGCCATAAATGACGTCATAGCAACGTCAACTTTCAATGTAGTATCGACATTATTGAGACATATTCTATGATGTCATTTTAAGACAAGGACTCGCCATCCTAGTTTTTATATCGAAGTGACGTCATATTCACATGACGGACGTCGTGACGTGAAACGTGTTCGTCATAGCTACGTTATTTTAAATATTCAATGTACTGAGAATTTAAAAAATGGGGCTTTTGCCATAGAACCGTGTTTGAATGTTCGCTGCATGACTAGGTCACAACTGAAGGGGACCCCACGACACATTTTTCAAAAAAGTATAAAATCTTCCCTTAAAACAGTTTTACGAAGAAGAACAACAACAAATTTCACCTTTTTGAAAATTAAAATTCTGCAAAAAGGTGTTCATTTTTTCCAAGCCAGCTGATCTGTTCCTCCTTTTCTAGCCAGCTTGGATCAGAAAAGAAACACCTTTTGAAATAATTAAACTGTTAAATATAACAAAATGACCTATTATTAATAGCAAATAACATGTTATAAGACAATCGCAAGCAATTACGATTAATTTGCAGTTAATTATTCTCATTAATTATCACAAAATAAAGAAATTATCAAAAAAGGTGTTCCTCAAACTGCCAAAAGCTCCAAGATAGAACGAATTTCCTCAAAATCTCCAAGCCAACTGGGATTTGCTGGGGAACACCGTTTGTGAGGAACAGCTCGTGGGGGTACTCTTCACAACTGGCCACGCCATTTAACGAATATATGAAAACAAGAATCGCTATCGTAAATATTCGCTTCCCTGTCGCAAGGCATTTAGGCGCGTTCATGGAGGAGACGTTACGACCAGAATAAAGTATCTTTTAAACGCGTAAAAGCGGGCCGTCAATGTTACGTACCGTTTCAAACGTTACTAGGACGGAGTGTATAGAACGTCCATCCAACGTTATATTAACGACTAGGCTTACACAGGACGTATAAATATGTCACCTTAATAATGACATTGATAGGACGACTCATTTTCAAGATTTTTCGCAGTTTCGCAAACGTCGGGATGTAAAACAACTTCATACGGGATAAGTGTTACTGATTGGGACAGGACTCTTTAGAAAATTAAAGCGAAACTATTTGAACATCTAAGACAAGATAAAATAATCATAATTTTAATTTGTGCTGCCAAATTTTCGACGTTTTAGAAAAGGAGTTTTGACAAAGTTTATATCTGAATTAGAGTCTATGAACCAAATGCACATCCAAACGCTATATTTCTTAAGGCAGCATCTGTACGATATTTCGCACATCAATGTCTTAATAACCATCTTGGGGGCAATTCCAATTCTCCCACCAGCTGCATTCATACGAACTCATCGAATTATTATGGGGAATAATTTTTGCTATGACTTATAGAGAGTTGATCTAGATAAAATGATCTTTTAAAAATATAAATAGCATTATCGCTGATACCACTGCAGTACTATATTGGATATATTTATTAAATCAATATTTAAGCATAAAAGTTAAGTCACAAAACATAACTATGAACATTGATTTTCTAATTTGACCCTATAATACAAAATATAGGCCCATATGTTTAAATGATTTCACTTTATAACTAATTTCTATAAGTCCATAATACCATTTTACAGGCATGAGGCATTTTGTGATCTGGATCAAACGTAACCGATGCCTGTGTTGGGCTCTATTTCCAGTTTTCATGCATTTTTTTTTGTTAAATTAAATAATTTACCTGTATAACAAGGACATTACGACAAGATAAAGGAAGTAGGTAGAATTATTTATTGAATTCGATATAAAAAGGAAGACGTAGCATTTTTCAACCTTAAGGTCTCTGAGAATCCTATAAGAAAGTCTTAGAAATATAATTGAAATTCTAGGTGGTTAAGTATTTTAAAAAAGGAAAACATTTATTAACAGGAATGCAAAGCGATTATTTTTAGAAGGTAGTTAAATATGACCAATCTAACAGGAAATAAATTTATTATAGCTCAAAATGATTATGATGATGATGATGATGATGATGAAGTTATTTTCCTTAAAATGAAAACTGTATTCTTTGTTTGGCTGCAAAGAGAGCTCATTAATCGTTTCCAGCAACACATTGCCAGCACAATTTGATACTCTACATGCTTCATGCGCATCCGATAGCTTATATAAATAATAAATTATTATGTTTCAAACGTATAAAAATCAAAATCCTATGGACAATTTCTTTAATCGGAATAAATAAATAGGAGACCTCCCCTTTTCTGCTCTTTAAAAATGCAAAGCAAACAAAAATTAAAGGTTTTTTTTAAGGAAAAATATTTTTATCGCTTTCGCATGCAGATGTAGAACTATCCATTTTGGAGGGCACCCCGCGACATAATTGTTGTAAGTGTCAATTAAATCACGTGTATCATTGAGATACACAATAAAAATCAAATATTTCAGATATTATTTTCAGATATTATTTTAACAAAATGTAGATAGATGGGCACATTTACTCATCTAACCTGTTTGAAAACCTTTTATGAAAGCGCAAAATGTAGGTATTGTATATGCATGCATGACAAGTTTTTAAACTTACATTTCAGTTTATTTTGCCTTGCTAATTATCGCGGTATTACATTAAATAAACATTTCTAAAAAAACGTGTTGAAATAGAACATTATTTCAAAAGGTGTTCCTTAAAGGCAATTTCTAAAAGAATATCTTTTTGGAAGGACGCCTCGGTGGGGTGCCCATTTTTTCGCACCGAAGTGAGATAATTTATATCAACCTCTAAAATCGTTAGGTTATTACTCCTATAGTCTGATGTCGGAGGTTTTAATGATAACTCTAAAAGATTTTAAATTCACATGTTGAGAATGTAGTATTCCAATATCATTCCCAACATAAAGTTTATGTGTAAATAAATTGATTATCCAGCCCAAAAAAAATCAATAAAAAAACTTTGCAACGCAATTAAATGATGATATGGCATTTGGTCAAAGTCATATCACGTTCCTTACCTTAAACGTTGAACTTTACTGGAGTCATGCATGTAAGGAAATCATAATGAAAGAGAATTTCAAAAATGGGTAAAAATGTTAGAAAATCGATCACTGCCTTTGATATCTTCGTTACATTCTTAAAACCATCACATAATTGTTTTACTATTTAAAAAAAAAAAAAACAACTGCGCACCCATATACTTAATATTCAAGTCCAGCTCATGTCCATGTTAGCATGATTTGTTATACCGCAAAACCTGCATAGTTTTCGAATATCTACATATGATTTTTCTATCAAAATGTATACTTTGACCACAGCATACTGAAAGCATTTATTAACATAAATGGAATACTCAAACCCCATGTTCGATTGACCCCTCCATCCAAATTTCTATCTAGGATTTCAGTGAAGTATTGCTCGATTGGGGTTAGACCACGAGTTTCCTTCTCTTATTTCATGAAAGAGAGATTGGCACCTTCAAGTATTCACAAGACCATCCATAATATAAAACAAAATGGCGGATCGGTGAATGTTTTTTTATCTCATAAGATTTGCATACTTATTCCCACATAATTGATAATTGAATCCAAGATTAATTTATATCTCACAAATACACTGATATTTGCAGTTATTCAATTTAATGTAGACGGTAAAATAAATTCAAGTTAATTATTTTCCAATTATCGCTCATAAAAAAATTTGGCAACATTGATTTGGTTTATATTTTGTCACAATGACTTTCAGTATAATGACAGTAGATTTTGAGGATGGCACTTCATGATTGCCATATCCACAAGCCAGCAATTTGTTATAAGTCACAATGGCACTGATGAAAGTAGTTTAAATGTAGAATAAGAGTTACTGATCATATTTAAGGTTTTGGTCTTTTTATGTGTTTTGCTTGGTGTTCTTAGCTAAGGGGTTATGTTATTTTGTGTAAGATTGAGATGATTAAATATATAATTGCTTTATAGAATATAACAAAAAGTCTTTTAAAAGAATTATTTATTTTTAGTGACTCAATATATAATCGGAAGGCTAAATTTAAAACAGTTTACCGGCAAGTTGAAAAAAAAACTAAAATTTTAACGATAAATTAATCTATATGATCGTGTTGATTTTTTTGTACATTACAGAAAGATGCAGGCTAGCATGGATGCTTCATAATAAAGCCGAAGCAAAAAAGGGTTCGGCCAAAAATAAGGATGTCAGCCCGAAGACAAATGCCAGTTCCAGTTCCAAAGGACTGCATCAGAATATCACCCAAGTGACAAAACACAGCACCAATTCTACAGGCATACTGTAGAAAGTCGTCAAAACGGCAAAGCCCAGCACCACAGGCATGCGGCCGAATGTCATCTCAAAGGTAAATCCCAGCACCAGTTCCACAGGGCAAATTTTGCCCTCCCCCTCGGCATCTTCACACAGCGCAGAATATAACGAAGGAGCATCCAATGCACCAGCCAAAAT
>LQRL01010879.1:0-14056 GCA_001703475.1 Hydroides elegans | reverse complement strand
TAAATGGTACTCCAAATCTTCAATTATGTTTTATTCCATGCCTCGATATTGCTCTGTTAAAACTGTACCTCTCGACTACTTAATATCGTATGCAGCTTATATGACATAACAAGCAAAATCACTAATAAGGACACTAATTGGAATAAATAAAGGGGCCATTATTCTTGAAATTAAGGCAATGAAATATGATGATATCAACTCATCAAAACAACTCCATATCGATAGACCTAATCGGTCGTTATGTCATTAAATGCAAGGCACCCTACCATCGAGTTTGGGATAGCAATATTATTTTGTATTGCATAGGTTTTATTGTTAAGTAAAACTATACTTCAATTATATTTTTCTCTTAAGCCGAGTAAACTTCTTTAGACCATAGGATGTAAAGAAGCAAGACGTGAAAATGTTATTACATAGATAAGTTGAAGAGTGTCATTTTACTCACACACTTGATTTACCCTATTACAAAATGTAAAAAAAAAAATACATATTCATACACTCAACCTTAATTTTCTTAAAAAATATCTTTTTATTTTTTAACTAGTTACACGTCTTATCCGCTATCATCGTTTGAATAAAATATCAGCGTAGCCCTTCTTCTACAAAGTATAAACAAACAAATATTTGGTGCTCCTGTGGTAATGATCAGTAATTAAAAACAGCCCAAAGGAGACCCTTATCGGGAAACTTAATCATCCGTATGTCTTTAAATAGAATTAGCTCCATTTTCGGGTTGTGGTTTCGATAATGACGCACCTCCATCTCGGTATGGTACAAAATAAAAGCGCTCTGAACATCAGAATGCATGGGTATATATATAAAGTAAATCCACTCCTAACGCTGTTTCAGATTTACTTTATCACATTTAACACTTATTTCATATACAAGGGCTTAGCATTTTCCACGGTTTTCCAAAGTTTTACACAAAACGTAATATATTTTGTTTCCCTAAACAAAGCACTTTCTCTTACGTTTGCGGGCCCCTACGACCATGGGTTATTTGGTTATGGGCCTTTATATACGGAAACGAAAAGGAGCGGCAACGAATGCTTTTATATGTTCTTTTTAGGAAATAGTCAATTTTTAACTAATTCATCTAAAAGAATAGTCAATGCTGACATTCCATTCATTCCCGTGAAAATACCTGATGTCACATCGAAGTCGCATTGACCTTTAAAAAATCTTAGTTCGACTGAGAAACGTTAAAGTGCGTTCCGGAAATGTATTGGCTCAACTTATAACGTCCTTTCGACGTTATTGTAAGCATAACGGACGACCTTTGGATAAATGTGATCCGATCACTCAAGTTAGCAGTTATCATGAAACGGATCCAACGTTCCGACAAACACAAAATGTTGATGCAGTTTCCAGGCTGTGCGTGCGAGTGTATGATAAACATCGGAGTAGAATAACAGTCGAGGTATATCAAGTTTTATGGTTGTTATTTATGGTATAACATATACATTTAGTTTATGGCCGATACACTTATGGGTCCAAATTATGACATCATTTAGACGTCACATCTGAAATCAACATATTACGGGAGGCCCTTGTAAAATGGGTTACTTACCGTGGTACGATGCACACGTCTTCACAAAACCGACATTTTATGTATACATGCACTTTGGAGCCAATAGCTTAGTTGTGCGTGCGAGCGTATAATAAACATTGGAGTTGAATAACAGTCGAGGTATATCAAGTTTTTATGGTTGTTATTAATGATATAGCATATAGTGTATGGCTGAGATTACCCCCTGTCTAAGTCCAGCTGTACATCTTTGATAAATGGCATATGGTTCTTGCAAAATCCATTTCCCTAAGAGTAAGTTTAAGCAATCTCGCAGATGCATATAAACTCATAAAGAACTCATAAAGTTAATGAGGTTAGACTTATTTTTATGATTCTAGCAACTATAATTCTGAGATGTCAAAGGCTTGGCCACACCTGATGCTTTTAACCTAAAACAACCATGATTTTTTTGTCAATGAATTTATCGTTTCAAACTAGGAAACGGTCGTTGCGTTTTTAAAACTGCGCGCTGTTGGCATTTTATATATAAATCGATCGTCAATCTAGAAAATGATTGTTTTTCGATGAGTAGGCTAGCATGCATGAGGGCGTGCTATCAGGAAAGTGAAACAATACCATGTAACGTTTTATGGCAGTTGTATGTGGTTAAATATACTTTGGATGATTTCATTTCTAAGGCCGCGTTCACGCAAACAAAAAGCCCGAAATTAAAAACTAGAATCTAGATTAATGATCACAAAATCCCACGGCTATCAAGTACGCAATATAAACTATTGTCTGTTACTTAGCAACGCAATTGTGATTGACATGTTTCACTTTGGCGTTTAAAGTTAGATGAAGTACACATCAAAGAATTAAATAAAACATTGCGGGATGTCAACTGGTATAGGGTTTATACGCAAATAAATAAATGATTTGTAACACTTCCTATTTTGCTCAATATACATATTTCAAATTGTGTTATTGCTATTTAAAATGCCTATCAATGATGTAAAAAGTAACACAAATAAATTTCACTGACACATAAATTATATATAAGTTTTGCTGTGTTATTATCTTAATATATTTTACATGTTATTATATAAAATATAATATCTATCGTGTAATTTAATGTTATGACAAAAAATATTAATAAACCGAGGAAGCGAGAAAGGGCGCATTGTGCATTTTAAAATGGTCACATCTAAACAATCCCTTATCAATTTCAAAAGAAATGAATATGGTAAGGATGCGTGATGTACCTATTAATGTGCTAACTTACAAATTTCAAGTTATGTTTTATCAACATCAATTTCTAGAGAAAGCGCGGAAACGAGGGTTGCAGTGATTACTAATCCAGGGGCACGTCTACATAGCAATTTATCCCTTCTGTTCACAAAAAAAAATAAGTTTTTTGGGGCATTATTTTCGAACTTTTATTTTGCGTGAACGCGGCTTAAGGTTAATCCTCGGTTTTCCTCGGCATTTATCCTTGTTTTCCAAAACATAAAATCCCCTATTTCAACGGACAAACCAGATTTGATGACAGATACTGATCAACACAATGAAGGGTCAGTGGAATATTAGGATCTGCGTGGACGCATGTGAAGAATGATTGAAATGATCGTTAAGGATCGTTCACCGGAACCAGGCCGAAAAAAAGCTCGAAAGCCTGTTTGTTGTGTGTTTATACCAATTTCACTCCAAGAAAAAAGCGCATAATCCAAACACACAAATTACGCGCTTTTTTCTTGGAGTAATATTGGTATAAAAACATAACAAACAGGTTTTCGAGCTTTTTTTGGCCTGTTCTCGGTGAACGATCCATTATAGCATAAAATCGCATCTTACAATCAGTGGTGATAAAGATCATACAGATATGTTTAAATGCTTACGCTGCTTTTAATTGATTTTTAACGTTTATTCTGATGTTGCAAGCAAGAATTAAATCTTCTTAAATCTTCTTAAATAATACAGTATACTTAGTATACTTGTAGTATACTTAATGTATTAACAATATTTTGTATATTTATCATTCCTTTCTAACCAGATACTACAAAAAACAACCGTTTAGGGCCTGGCCACATTGGAAGCTTTTACTTGCTTTTATATCCTAACAAAGCTGTCTTCCAATGTATTTCTTATGGATAACCAACAACAATGAGCTGTTATGTAGCTTTAACTCGCTTTTTTAGCAAGTAAAAGCTTCCAATGTGGCCAGGCCCTAAGGAGAGAGGAGAGAGCATTTGAGACTTAGCACCAAAAACAATAAAATAAGTAACCGTTTCTTTATTGGATTATTTTATAGAATGGTACGTGTGCATTCTGTTAACACATTATCGAATTCATTATCGACAGCGAAGTAAAAGGTCCATATTTGAAATATAATACAGTGAAATCTTCATGCTTTATCACTTGGTGGTAAGTGTTGATTGATGGCTATATTAAACATGATACGATCCATAAGGCACTCAACAGCAAATATCGCAAGCGTCTTTCATTTACGGGGCCATTATGATGTTTTTACATACGATACAAAATATAACCACTGAATAAAAGAAAAATCTGGAAAATATCAAATATAAGTTTGAAACCAAATTTATCAGTTCAAATATTTGTCGATAGCGAAGTGAACCTCAACAGTTGAAATGCAATATATTGCGGACATCATACTATTCCACTGATCTGTAACTGTTGATTGTCTGTTATATTAGACATAATAAGACATAGCAATAAAGTGCTCAACGATAAATATTTAAAATGTTTTTATAAGTTAGAGCGAGCATAAACTATATACTATAAACTATATACGTGATCATTAGTGTGTTTGCATTTGTGCCAAATAATAGTTGACTAAGCTAAATACTATTATATTTTGGAGCTTAAATATCGAATTTTAGTTTGAAAACATACACTGCAAACATCAATCTTTCTCCGAACGAAAGCACGAACAGACTCATGTACTTGCTCGGTGAATATGCAACAACGTATTGTGGTTTGTCCGGATTTATTCTGACGTTAAATTAAATGAACAAAATACAAAACAATGATAAGATTGCATCAATAGAGTAAAGCTTTGATATCATAAGCATATTCAAGGTGGGGAAACGAAGCATTACAAAATATAACAAAACTGAATAAACATTTATTCTGCAAATAAACTTGATATTTGGTGGAGGGGTGGGAAGTGGATATCAAATAAGTAACAACGATAATATAATCTAGCTTACCCCTGACCATATCCAACATTGAACTGAAAGATCGAATCCATCCACATTTTTTTTAACTGCGACATTTCTCAAATGAACACTCGACTGATTAAGTCTTAAAAGTTGGCACGATATATTATTCCTATTCAAACAATAGAACATATTTCAATATTAAACTCATTATAAGACGTCAACATTGGCATTACTTATAATATCAACGTGCTATCATTCTCCGAAAAAATCATTTGCTTCGCAAAGTGTCATTTTACTAAGGCCATTTTACTTCGACTTTTATCTGCAATCTTTTCGTTTACGAGAATATGCAGGTATTGCAATCCTATAAAGCTTAATTTGTTCCCGTGCATCGTTGTCATATATGTTCCAAATCAAAACACATCCTAATATATATACACAACAATATAAAATAGCTATCGAACGTGACGAATAGAATATTAAAATAACGATTTGATATATGGTTTAAAAGATATTTAATTTTCAAGACACCCACCTAAATATCACAATGTTCTCCTTAAAAATCTGACACCGAGAGGCAACCCTGGTCCCTAATTGGATCGTTTAGATACACCCCCCAAAGGGACTGCTATCTATAGCTGCACACGTAATTGACGTCACCAATCAAGTTTCGCTATATAAAAGCTCTGTGACATATAATCAATATTCGTCATGTTCAGTACCAGTATGCGTAAACTGTAATTAATTGGCGTTTAAATACGCATGGATGGTGTACAACCGATAAAAAAGTACAATAGATTAATATACAAAGTAAAATGCTAAATATGAAAATAACGTTTTATCTTTAATTTAGAACTATAACATAATGAATATATGTGCAAAATGTTTAAATATGGCTTATATATGTCTTATATGGTAATATTAGCGCAATATTCCTTATAATCTATTGTAAATTTGTTCATTCAAGCAAACACATGTGAAAATGTGAAGCCTTATATATATCAATTCTCCACATATTGATGAATATGTACCATGTCGATATGAAAAAAGTATGTTTTCATAGTTTATTATATGAAAGTATGTATTTATTTGAGATGAATTTTGGTTACTTTAGCACATATCATTGTGGACATATATACCGTTGCACATTTTCGTTGTTATGTACTCGTTTGTTATTTTTCAAGTACACATATGATTAGTCAATACTGATATTGATCTAGATTAATTTCAAATTGTATAAGTTAACATAAGAAAATTGCCGATGAAATTTTGTCACTAGCTGACCATTTAACACATCTAGTTTGATTAGTTTTTTCATAAGTATACCTATTTCCCGACATAAGTGGTAAGGGTTTTTGCAATTACTTATGAACACATAATCGATAAGCTTGCACATATATAAATTTGAATATGCTGTACATAAACATTTCAGAAAAAACACAATACATAGAAATGCAACAAGAAAAAAAAACATAAAACCAAACACGTGTAATAAGCCTGAACCTAGGGTCCGGGACACAATGAATGTTTATGTTTGCCGTTGCAATTGCATACTATACATGAACGGCCAAACCAATTATTCTACTTTAAGCGGTGAATACATTCTAAATGATTGTTGCATGTTCGGATTTCGTTGTGAGAATAGTCACAACGAGCGTAGGGATGGAGCATTTTTAGAAATTATTTACGTCTCGTGAATACAGTAAAATCTAATTTAATTTCAAAATCCCTTGTTTTATGTTAGCGAGGTCTAATATATAATTCTTATAAATTAACTGCACTCAAAATGATAATAATTAGGTTACGATTATCTTTCTGTCTGTCGGCAATTACGTGAAATAACAAGTGTAACACTTTATAATATGAATATGAACTGCACTGAAAATGATTAGAATTAGGTTGCGATTATCTATCGTTCTGTCTGCAGATATGTGAAATCACAAGTGTCACACGTTTTGATTTTGTTGAATGCCACGTCAAACTGTTTAAGTGAACAATATTTAACACGTTGATGTCACAGTAAATTGATTCAGTTTATGAATTGTAAGCCGAATCATCATGACTTGTATGAATATCGTTATTTGCGCTGGTTTAGTTGCTCTCGCTAAGGTAGTGTATTTTATTTCATTGAATACGATTTTTCAATGTTTGTAAATTGTGTGATGATTAAAAGCTGTTTCTACATTAATTGGTCAAAAAGAAATTCAAATAAAACTACTCAGCACTTTGATTGTTTTATTCTCATAGGCAGAAGTGAAAGATGACTACAACAAAGACACCATCATTGAAGACCGCCCGATGATGCTTGAAATATTGGACCATATTCGTAATCTGGATGAGAAAGTCAACTACCTTGATAGGAAGGTAGACAGTCTGCTTCATCAGAATAGTTCACGTAAGTTTCAACGAATTTTTTACCCTTTTACATTGCGGTAATAACACAATAAAGTAATGTATCGCACGAAAATGACAAAAATAGGATTCTAGAAATAGTTATATGGTCATATGTGCGATGTTTGATGTTAATCTTTCTCGAAAACCAACTAGTTACGTTTAACATGGAAACTGTCATTCAGAATAAAGTTTTGTGTATCATATTCAGTGACACAGTTTCGCGATAGAAGAATTTTTCGAAAAGTGGGTCACATCTTGCACCTTTTTCAACTTTGCGTGCGTTATTAAGCAGGATAGAATAGGGATAAAATTATGAGATTCGATCACAATATAGGTGTATATCTTTTAAATATTAAGGCAACTTATGAAATATATATAACAAAAATATTTAATAGCAATAACTCATGCTATAAATGTTGACACGCCGATTGGGTCACTCCTGCTACGATTTCAGCAGAGTAAACGGGTCTCTACCAAACACGTTATTTTGGCAATAAATCGTTGCTAAATAACACACGTTAATTTGAAAAGGTGCAAAAAGTGACTTGCTTTTCAAAACACTTGTCTATCTTATTTGTAGAACATATAAGTTAGTTTATAAAGACTGTCTAATCCCGTATAAACATATCACAATTTTATGTGCAAAGTTCTTATCTTATCTCAAACTAGTTCCAACCCTAGTTTCGATAACCTGGGATGATATATTCTTTTCTAAATCTCAACTCACTATAAAGCAGTCAGCATTAATATATGCCTAAAATTTTATCATATTTAAGTACAAGTATTCCTCATAATTTGATCTCGTGCCAAGCATTATTTTTAATGCGTTTTATAGGAATGGCAACCACTGTCGCCTTCACAGCTTGCCCATCAGCGGATCTCAGCTACAGTCCTGGAACTACCATCAAATTTGGCGAGGCATTAACGAATATCGGTGGATTCTTTAGTACAGACACTGGTATATTCACATGTCCTGTAAACGGACTTTACTTATTTTCGATTTCTATCTTAACCACCGGTAGTATTAATGTCAATGCCTTAATAAAAAAAGATGGTAATGAATTGGTCAAGATTTCATCATCTAATGCAGGTGATATTCATGGTGTAAACTCTATCATAACCGAGTGTAATATATTTCAGCCAGTGTGGGTAGAATGTGTTGATAATGGAGGTATAATACCTGGTGATAGACGGTCATCATTTACTGGTGTACTCCTGGTAGAATATAGCTAAATTGTCTGAATTCACAAGGTTGAATTGCTAGCATAATGAATTAACATTTGAAGCATGATACGTAAACGTAATGGGATTTATAACATAATTTGTAATTTGATATAAGTATGAATATTGTTTCTTAATATGCTCTAAACAAAGGTTATTACCTAATCAGATTTAATATAACTGCTCAACAGGGTATATAAACACACAGTTTTGTTATCCCATACATGATGATTATTTAAGACTATTAAATTAAATTTATAAAAACATATATGATTCTGCTAATATATGTGAATTAATATATGTGACCAATTGTTTCATTACACCCTTAATACTTGTTTGAATCAAATATGTCACGTTGAGTAAGCTTTATGCTGTTTCATTTTATTTTCTCTCTCTAATTTTATTTAACAAAAGATGGTGTATAGATTGTTGATAAATTTCAAATTTGACTAGCGCGACCTGTTTAAATCCAATTTTGATATAAATATAATTATGTCGCGCGATTGAAAATTATACCATTAGATTCGGACTTTTCACAATGTTTATTTGATATCGTTATTGTTATTTAGATAATTTTTATCTTGTTGATTTTTGAAATTAACATGCATTTATATTCTAAGAATGATGTTAGGCATTGCAGACGGAAAATGGTGTTTTTATAGACGGTCCAAAATGGTAAACAATGGGCTGGCTCACATTGTCGCTTAGGAGCGTCGTGGCAGAGACAAACAAAGCAATGTTGTTTGACAGCTGGGGTTGGAATTTCAATATATCAAATTTAGGCCTTCATTGATTTATGGGGTTATAGGATCCCTATATTCATAAGTTGTTATGTTAATAAGTTGGGTCACATGTACACCAAATTTCAAATACAGATTATATGACAATGGCTAAAATTTAACGCTAAATGCTTTATATTAATAATGCTTGACATTTTCTTTTGAAAAGGATCAATGGAAATGATTGGATATTTTCAGTGTTGTTCTATATACATGCTAAACATATCTGCAAAATAAAGTGCGGGAATTTGGTTATTGCTTAGATATAGATAATAACTTCTCGTTATAAATTTGATAAAATTGTTTTAGAAATATCATGATGTCATCGCAATAATTCAATTCATGTTTATGATTAACATGTTTGGTTCAAATCCTCAATTATAGTTTATTTATTCGACAACGAGGTCGCAGCCAAAATGCTATAATATTAATTCATTGTTTTTTTTTTCAATTTTGGGTGGAAGTTTGCTTTTTGTTATAACATCAATTATCAAAGTGTATTAATTGGATGTGATATACTGTTCGTTTTTTAATTGTTCAAGAAATAAACAAATATAGGTGGATTCTTCAATACAGACATGTGTTTATTCACTTGCCCTTTAAACGGACTTTTTTCGATGTCTATCTTAACCCGCGGTGATATTAATATCAATGCCTTAATATGTAAAGATGGTAACGAATTGGTCAAGATTTCATCATCTAATGCAGGTGGTATTCATGGTGTCAACTCTATTGTAACCGAATGTTATGTATTTCAACCAATTTGGGTAGAATGTGTTGATAATGTAGGTACAATACCTGGGTATTCCTTGTTGAATATAGCTAAATGGTAAGAATTTCCCATCATATAAATTAACCTGTTAAGCATGATAAGTAAACAAAATGGGATACATATTATATCAAATCTGTTTCTCTTTTTATTTCTTTAGTGGAGTAATAAGTTTTATTACGAAGTAGATTCAATGCTATTAACCGCGCGGTTGAATAACCAATTTAAGTAAGATAAGCAACCTCAATATGTTTTTTTTGTTCGTCTGAAAGTTTGAATTATTTCATTTTAAAGAAGAGAGCTCACGTAAATAATATTGCGAATGTTCCAAAGATATTTTTGGATGTGTTCAACTGAGCGGCGCAGCTCTCAGGAAAAGTTGTTGCTGTATGTTTGTTCAAATATTAACGCACATTTGTAATATCTTCATGTGTTGTAATAGCTATACAGTCTTATTATGTTTTTGTATGCTTGACATTGATCTATAAAAATGTCTAAGATTCTTAGGTTCTTGCTTTGACATAGTTCATTTAATGTTTTGATCCGGAATACAAATATGCATTCGAGTTTTTACATCAATATGTGTCAATAAGCTTAACAAATCAAGTTTTATGTCAAAATTATAATTCTGCCACAATAGTGAAAGAAAATATGTGTCAAATTGTTTCATTACACCCTTAATATATGTTTGAAATAATTCTGTTACATTGAATAAGCTTCAATTTCTATTTTTTCTCTATGATTTAATATAATAAGGTGACAGTTACTTCATTTTTATAACATTATTGAGTGAAGAGCTGTTTTTATTAATATTTCAAGAATCAAAGTGTATTTGATTGATATGGTATATTGTGTTTTTTCAACTGTTTCATTACACCCTTAATATTAGTTTGAAATAATTATGTTACCTATAATTAGCTAAATTGTGCTTTATTTTGTTGTTCTAACTTATTTTACGTTATTATTGAATTTATCCAGGTGGCAGTACTATCACTTTTCGTAACATTATTAGGTGAAGAGCTTTTTATATTTATATTTATATTGGTTTGATAGGGTCTACCGTATTTTTTGTTTTATTAGTGTCTTACTAACTTGATGAAGAGAGTTAGTTTGAGAATATATGTTCGATTTCTAAATACACATTTTGTATTAAAAGTAAGAGTTTGATGGTTTGTCAGTTTAATGTTTCATTGTCATGAAGCAATAAAACACTAAATAATGAATAAGCTTTTTTTTGTTTATATTATTGCTTGTTTGTATTTATAGTTACATTTTTCAATGCTTCTTAGTTGAATATGATTCGAACAATGTGGTTATAACATAGATGTCATTGAGTGTTACAAAGTAAAGATTTTGAAACGTTTAATCATTTGTTTAATATTATGCATAAATGCATTATGACGAAGCAAAATCCAATTACTCGCCAATCTTCCTGTGCAATTTTCTTACTACAGGCTGATGTTTCAGTTTAAATATGCCTTCAATAAATAAATAAATAAATTCTAATACACATTGAGCTGGTGACTTATGGGCAGTTTCCGACCTTAAGATTAATCTCAGACTGGCAGTAATTGTTCAAAATTATATTCGGTATCACAATCATATATAA
This sequence comes from Hydroides elegans, assembly GCA_001703475.1. Taxonomy (NCBI): domain Eukaryota; kingdom Metazoa; phylum Annelida; class Polychaeta; order Sabellida; family Serpulidae; genus Hydroides; species Hydroides elegans. The sequence continues at coordinate 2,592 of LQRL01010879.1, read as the reverse complement.
TGGTACATTATTCCTGAATTAGTTGATAAGAAAAAAATGTTTTGTCCAAAAATGTATCTTCAGTTGTGACAATGTATATAATATCATGATATTTCAGCTATAAAACCAAATATCTAACTCTCCCATATGTTTGTACAATAATGGTTATCTTGTGAGCTTAATATGAACTTAAAAGTCAAATGTACTTGTTTATATTCTATCGTGGACTACTTGTATAAGTTCATTTAACGACTATAGAGTCAAACTCCCATGGTTTATTTAATGAGACATATGGCCTGATGTAAACAGCTGTTTTGGGCCCGTATGAAAGTTTTCCGAACGTCCCTATTTGTTGCGGACAGAGAAGAGCGTTGCATCGACTTCGGGTTACGTTCTACAAACGCCGGGACGCAAAGGGAAGCGTAGATAACTTTCATATGGGACCCAAGTAGGTCGTCCTCTCAACGTCATGTCAGAATGGGACGTACTATGGACCACCCTTACCGAGAGGGATGTGGCTCTTTTGTTTGATGTAACTCAAGTCTATTTGACAGGTAGACAAGAAATGTAAAAATAGTGAGATAATCTCCCTCTTAGTGTCAGAATAACAGTTAAAAGTCTCTTGTTTTCCTATCTATATATAATGGAATTTATTCGATTTATTAATCACTCTTAAAACCTTTCCCTTTTCAAATTCCAATTAGCAGTGTGTTAAACACCTGAATTTTATAGGTTTACTGCCCAGCCAATGCGAGATTTGTAATAAACAACTTTAACCAATCAATCATTCACATTATAAGTGCAGTTCTATTGAATTACATACACTTATATGTATTTATGTGAAAGAGCCACATGCGATATTTCAAGCTCATTGCTTAAACATTATTTTCTCATGCATAATTGTAACAAATAACTCCGCAACAATAATATACAGTTTTTAAGCAAACAAACACAATCAAACATCAAAATATGGATATCAAATCAATAGCCATTTTAATCTCAACAATAAATGCATTATCTCAAGCTTTTGATAAAGCCATTTATAATGAAATGAGAACCTTTCGCATGGAATCAAACACAAACGAGTCATATTTAGTTTTGAACGACATCCAGTGCATTCGTAAATGTAAAAGCGATCCGAATTGCAAATCTGCTAATTTAATTTCAAACACCAACAATGAAATATGTGAACTTAATACGATTTCATTATTTTGGACTTCAAATCTAAGGAAAGATGACAGCAGTGTTTTCCTATGTAAGCTATTTGCAATAGAATGCTTTTGTTTGAATACATATACGCTATGTATTAAGAATGTTCATCATCTTGAAGTTAAAACTTCGCGAAATCGTACTTAGACGTGAGAATCGGTTGCGGTCATATAAAAAGCATCATAAATAAAATTTCAACCTCAATTTAAAGAAAACTGCTTTATCAATATATCTGATAATTTTATAGAGTTTAGGTATGTTATTGGATAATATAATTATGAATTTACAAATCATTCCATTGAAAAATAACTCTTTGAGCGATAAAGTTTTAAAATATTTGTCGTTCAAATTGAGAATCTATTGCGGTCGGTCTCAATCACAGTACGATATTAGCCTAATAAGCCTAGCTAATACATAGATTATATCTATCATGAATATTGAAGATGACAAGTGATCAATAAAATCTATGTATAAGTACTATTGTACTAGTAGTATGGTACTATTATTAGGACTGACCACAATAGATTCTCCTTTCGAACGTCACCATGTTTCATGTTATTGTTACTCAAAGAGTTATTCTTGATAGAAACGTTCTGTAAATTAAACGTTTCATTGTCAAATGATATACCTAGACTCCATCAAATTCTCAGATATATTGGTATATCAGTTTTCTTTAAATTGAAGTTTAAAGTTTATTTATGATGCTTTTAATATGACCGCAACCGATTCTCACTTCTATTTTTAAAAAATTCGTAATACATCATATTAGTCGGGTTTCAATGTTAATTGCCCGTACAAGTACTGTTTCAAATCACTCAAAACCAAATATCATAATTAGACTACTCATTTACGTTTACTATTATTCCTGATTGTTTTTAATAGAGTGGCCTGTTATAAATCCAGTTAACATAAAGCAATAATTCAACAAGTGAAATAATTTGATTTGATTTTAATTCAAGTATATTTTAACAAGTTTAAAAAAATACAATCTATTTCAGATCAATCACGACCAAAATGCAGTATAGGATTGTTCAGCTTCGGTTACTTTGATCCTTACTATGACTCTAGTACAGTGGCTTGGCTGAATGTCAATGGTGAAATGATTATGACGTCACAATGGATTTACAGCAACCATGGCAACCGTGGAATCGCAGTGATTGTATTCGATATCGATTCATGTTCAATTGTGGTAGGAGAATATTGAATATCATTGAACATGCAATGCAATAAACTACTATCTTGAATATACACAAATAAAGTTTACGCCAGAATTTAGTAATAATAATAGTGAATGATAAATATATTATGGGAATCCTTAATGAAGATTCAGGATGGTTAGATGTTTATTGCACGATGGGAGTCGAAGTGGATGCACGAAGCCGGAGGCTGAGTGCATCCACTTCG
>LQRL01010873.1:827-15498 GCA_001703475.1 Hydroides elegans | reverse complement strand
TAGAAGTCAAAGGAGGCACACGTAGAATCTTAAACCTTGGTCGCTACAAATTCGGTATGCAATTTTGTTTGTTCTTTAACTTAACTTATAATTTAAAAGGATGAAAATAATTTATACAAATTACAATATGTAGCCGCTGTGTTGTTTGTTCGGTACATTGTTTGGTTAACTGTAATGCATGTAGACTTTTATAAAATCCACAACGTGTTCGTTAAATAAATGTAAATATTCAATGTGTCCTTTCATGTCATGTTATTAATAAATGTTATTCACTTTTGCAGTGAACCTTTTGAAGAGTTCGGAATAAAGAATAATAGACCAATATACGTGTTTTCATTCGCGTCCAACTCGCGCCTCCAACAGCTTGTCTAGCATGAAAACAATTGAATTAGGTATTACTGATTTATTATTTGAATACCAGAAGTTCAATTTAACAGATTTAAGGAACACAAACTGTTTACTGATGCCCTTACTTTTCATGGATGAACGCGGCATTACCCTGGGCGCCCGCGGGCACTGCCCAGCGCTTTTGACGATTGGGAATCTCCTTTTCGACGCCCGGTTTCAACTGACCGCCGGCGAACACAAGCGGCTGTTCACGCTGGAAGAAAAAATAATTAAAAAAAATATGATTCAACCGAATATCTATAAAGTATCAAATCTTCATTCAGTTCCTTTGGATTCCTTACGAAATTTAGAACGATAACAGAATTCGGGGGTCTAGTATAAACAGGTATTTTACATATGTCCATAAAATGCACGATATATAACATAAGACGAAACGACCATAGACAGACCATTAACATAATTAACATATAACTGTTTGTGTTTAATCTTGGAGAATTCGGATTTGAGTAGAAATGCTGATCTACAAAAAAAATCTAGTGCATGTTTTGATTAAATCAAATAGTAATTCTGCACCTGCTACTTTCACCCTAAAATATATTTGACCTTTACCACACAACTGAAATGCCTGCTATTTCACTAATCTAGATAATACGAAAGAAATACCAATAAACTCAATCCAATAAAAGCAAATAAGGAGATGTTAGCGAATTACAAACAATTTGTTTATCCTTATTGTGACCAAACCTTACAGTTGCTGCAGTTGCCTTTTACTAATAATAAATGTATGTTAGAAATATTAAATGATATGTGTTTATGCATTTCGTTTGCTTGCTTCTTCAATCAGAAAAGAAAATATTGCTATACAACAGATGCAAAACCAAGATTTGTACATGCTTTACCTGACCACTTAAAAGCTCGGGCTAAACCAACAAAGTCATAGTTTTTAGATGATAAAAACAACTTTCCTTGTCAAAATATCAATCCTCAACATTAAAATGAATTCTATAAATCCAATCGCATAAAAAGTACTTGTTTTGGTATCTCGCATGATAAAGGATATTCCTAATATATTTGTTACCATTTTAACGAGATGGTTTCTGGTCTAAAATACCTTATTTATCTTGTCATATTGCCTGTTCATATTCATATATTTTTACTATATAACGAGTATGCAATCTCACATCTTTCGTGATTGGCATCGGCAGAGCCGCGGTGTAGTTGAACTGCTGGCCAGTAAGACTGAACGCGTCCGGTGTCGAGTAAAGCGACTCAACCGTCAGATTGAGCAGATTGGCTTCTTTCTTTTGCTGCTCAGTCATCAAGGCGTTGTTCACTGAGATGCATACGTCGATTTCAGGCTGCGGAAAAAAATCAGGTTCAAAGTTATTTTGTGGAGCATGAAAATAAGAAATATAATCACAAACTCATTCAAAATTCTTAGGTTTTTCGGGCACGTAATGCAATGAGTATACACGATATAACCTTTGTATTCAGTAACTGTATTCCTTGCCTGATTAGGTGGTCTTGTTATTACATTGCATTTTATACAAAACTCGATTTGTTCAAGTAGTCTCCGACAAAATAAGCATACCCTTGGAGCTTCAGGAGGGATGCTTTCTAAGGGCGAGCCGGCTACGGGAAACACGGGCAGGGAGTATCGGTGCTTGACTTCATCTGAAAATAATGGATCAATATCGATTACAAAGGTGCACTTTAAATTCATACGTGGATACTCTCAAGAAATATGAACGTCAAAACTACTGTTTTGGTTTGCCTAAGATCAATTTACGGGTATCAGAACTGGTTTCATGTTTAAGATATCCTCATGCAGCAACACGAATATAATACTTTATATCAACGGACCCAAAGGTCCGACTAAACTGACCCATATGAGTAACAATACATTTAACTAATATACATTCGCGTATAACTATATTTACCTTGTAAAAGTGGCAGCAAGTCAACTGAGCACTGTCCCAATATCACTGTCTTTTCTTCTTTTTGTTTCTTTTCTTTTGGCAGCACCTCGATGATTGTGCCTGTTTTAATGAAAATAACATTTAGACTAAATAGAGATGTTATGAATCAGATTATTTTTTTATAAGTCGACAAATATGGGGAATTGTAAGTACATTGTTTTACTTCAGGTACAATAATACCGAAAAATTTACCTTAGATTATCAAGTTATCAACCTGACTCTATGCATGTTTATTGAAAACGAATTTATGACCAAATATTATAGTTTTGCTTGACCGAATTCAAACTCACAGCAGATTGGTTTATTTGCAATCTCCTCCATGGAGTGTCCATCTTCAAATGTGACATTGATCGTCGTGTTGTAGTTGATCTCAGCTGGCGTTTCTGGTGTACATTCTACCTTTGGCGATTCGCCCAAAGTCTTTTCTCCAAACTCAACTTTGACCAATGTATTAACAGTGTCACCTCGCTGTCCCCTCTGTTATGACAGATATTGATGAAATATCTTTTTAATCTTATTCGAGTGAATCATAAGCATCTAGTGACTAGATGCCTTGATAAATAAAATCTTAAACACCAGTTTAAATGCAATTTAAGCAATAAGATAGCTATCGCTAATGTCAAATCTTGAACGGTTATTATACAATTGGGCTGAATAAATAAAAGTGAAACCTGATCACATTTGAACAATAGAAAATGGAAGTGTGTTAAATGTTTTCAGCTTGAATTCCTGAATCATATCGTCGGGCTAATCAATGGATAACCAAAGAAAGTAATTTATGTTGACTTACCACATTCTTTACACGTAGAACCGTGAATGTGAGAGGCTCTGGAGATCTGACCTGCTGCAGCTCAGAGTCAGTTATGTTTTTGCTACTCATGGTTGGTTTTTACCTAAAAGAAAACAATCAAATACTATAATGTCATATTTTATTACTCTAAATCCCTTTAAAACAAGGAAGTATTTGTGCAACACGAGCAGGCCCAAACCGCCCCCAAACTGGAAGGGGTATGGTTTTTTGTAGATTTTAAATATATTTTCTATAAAAACCGCTAATTTTGGCCTATTTGACAACTTCCGGTCGGATGTTTTTGACCTAAATGGCAAAAAGGCACATCTACGGACCAAGACCTTTAATTTGAGCGTATAACCAAGTCTCTACGGCCTTCCATTCAAAAGTTCTAGCCCGTACAAGCTCAAGTCTTGAAAAACCGCTATTTTTGGCTATTTTGACCAATTTTACAACTTCCGTTTGGGTGTTTTGGACCGAAATAGTCAAAAGGCACATCTACGGACCAAGACCTTTAATTTGAGCGTATAACCAAGTCTCTACGGCCTTCCATTCAAAAGTTCTAGTCCGTACAAGCTTGAGTCTTGAAAAACCGCTATCTTTGGCCATTTTGGTCAATTTTACAACTTCTGGTCCGGTGTTTTTGACCGAAATGGTCAAAAGGCACATCTACGGACCAAGACCTTTCATTTGAGCCTATAGCCAAGTCTATATGACCTTTCGTTTAAAAGTTCTGGCCTGTACAAAAAAAAAGTATGACGGACGGACATCCAAAACCTATAGGTTATGGGTTGGGGCCTAAAAAGCATATATTTGGAGCATCACCTTTAGCTTTTAGAGTGGGCATGACTTACACTGCTATTACGCTTCAGTGCTCAATCGAGGGACTTTTTCGGTAAACAAATTCAGTAAACATATACCGTATTCTCTCTAATAATTGCACATGTGCGATTTTTAGAGATAAACAAAATCAATATAAGATACATGATTTATAGCAATTATCACTTATTTAAATGTTTAAAAAGCTAAAATTAGGCTTCATAATGTCCAGGAGAAGCTTAGTTGGTCACTTTCTTTTCGAATCCCTCATCCTCATTTTCCCCAAAATTTGTCACATACGTCAATTCGTCGTCATTTTAGTGAATTTCATGAGTTTTAAGCTACCGGAAGTTGTGGGTGTGCGTTTATTAGAGACAAAATTTATAAATTTCGCTAGGGGCGTGTGATTATTGGAGAGTGTGCGATTATTAGAGAGAATACAGTATGTGTTTTGACGTACTGATTTACTTGTTAAACGCACTTTTCTATTTTAGTGCGAAACACTTACTATAGTCATTTTAATTGTTCTTGCTTTCATTGATCGCATATTCTTGACTGTTCTTGTGATTTGAAGCGATATAAAGTCGAATATAATTTGCCTAAAATATAATAATCATACAGCTTAACCATGCCATTTTTGACCGAACCAATTAAACACATGAAAATTAGTTTACAGCCTTAATCTCAAAGTACAAAATAATCATTTTTTCTCAGCTTTGACATTTTTCTCGATTATTGAGTTATTCCAGCATTAACAAATTCATTTAGGGAAAACCAATATTCCTGGCCATATCAATTATGGCATTCGATTTCCGGGTTGCAGTATCTTATCAAAAGTTTTATAAGGCCCATATACAAATCCAGAAATTCATTCTAAATCCAACATTTTGTTCCTAGTTAAGACCTCTCGGTCCACAAGTTATCACATTTGAAAAGGAAATGATGGCCGTCAGACGAACATATCGAAGGACGGTATGCCAGACGAACATCAAAAAGTCCCCTCGTCGATAGATCAGGGACTTTGACAAAATCATTAATCACAGCTCTAATATGTAGTCTTTCTACGTGCAAAAAGAAAATGGGCCTATAAAGGAATGGTTGTTGCAGATATCTTCCGCGCAAACCAATCATCCAATGGCAATTCGCAAAAATCGATAGTCAGGCTTATTTCCTCGTGCACACTTAAAGATAACTATCTCAATTATTGCCACAGGTCATTAAAGTACCAATTTTCGGTCTAATACAGTGGTGGAGATCTCTTTATAAATTGTCGAAATTCTTATCCACCTGTCAACCACTTTCCAAGCAGCGAACCTTTTAATTTCCTAATTCAACACCCTCAATCGAGTGTGAGAAGTTATAAATATGTGTAAATATGAATCAATTCTCATATAGCTTACCATAAGAAAGCAATTTTGAATATTGTTGATCACAAAGTCGATAAAAATCCCAAGACAAATGGACGATAAAAGCAGATTTTCCACGTAACTATGGTAAATACGAGTCTATCCCCAAAATATCATATGAAACGAAATCGTTCGGGTTACAGTATTGTAAGTTTTTACATGTCAGAAGACTGGTCCCCATCCATATTATCAAAGACGATTTTTTGGCCTGTTCCTGGAGTGAGAATGCGCGCTGACAGGTAAAAATAAACAAACTTTATAGAGGGAATAGAGGGAACGATTTTGTTTTATGCTTTCAAATATTGATCGGGTGATCAGTGGGAGTGTTTCGTGAATTTAACGAGTGAGCTGGGACCAATTACTCAAAGCAATTCATGATAGTCTTCCATGTAGAGAAACTAATCTTAAAGGTAAGTGTAACTGATGATTTCTTTCTGAAAAATGCCCCAATTAATAAAAAAAAGTCGTCATCATTATGTTAGACACTATTCAAATAAACAGTCTGAAAATAAAACAAAACAAAAAAAAGTGGGAGACAAAATGTAAGAATAAATAAGGCATTTTTTCTAAGTTGTCCTTCTTCATCACATAATTGTCGTCAAGTGGCTGTCGCCACCATTTAAAAAATCAATATAACAATTTCGAAAAATATATTACACCAATTAACAATAATTGAGCGGATGTTTTGATTTACAATATGTTTATTTGCCATTTTAATTGCTCATATTGATTTACTAGTCTTATGTATGAAATTCTATATTTGATGGACAAACACTTTTTAAATGGTTATACAGGTAGATTAGACAAAAAAACCGTTTGAAGGGGTCCATACGACAATATGCTAAAATCTTTTCGTCAACTTATATTGCAAAATGTCAAGTGATAACAGATATATACAATATATATTAAAATTACGTCGAAAATAACGAAATTTACTAAGACAACAGTACATTGTACAACCAAAGGATAAGTTATGTATGATTAACAAGATGCAACATGATATGCAGTGTATATGTTTACAACATAGCCATATTATTTCCATTTCATACTAAACTTTATTGACTTACTTTGAACCTCAAGACAAATCAGCGATTTGATATCTAAAAAAATAAAGATTTCGTAACGCACAAAATTTTATTTGACAAATATAATGTTATAAAAATTGAGTTATTGTCTAAGATATAGTGCAATATCTTCTTTTTACGTACAAAACACCCATACCGCATCAATCACCAAATAGTATTTTCGCTCAGCTGGTTGTTTATTTTCGTCTAAATTGTGACTAGTTTATCCAACTGTTGAATTAGCATAGTATAGACTTAGGTCAATATTTATTGCCGTGATTTCAACAGGTTTTGTTTTGTTCGAATATTACCCAAAACAAATGTCAAAAGTACTTGACTTGTGTAATTATTGTCTGGACATTTTGGGTTTCTAAAATAACATATCAGAACATATCAGAACCTTTGATAATACTAGGAGAAGGAAATCTGTTTTTAGAACAATACAAGGATCGAGTTTAATGATTATCCGTTACTAGTAAAATAACATAAACAATAAATATCTTAACGAAATTGTTTTTTTTTTCAATAATATAAGAGCAAAGGTAAGAATTTTCACAAAGAATAAATTTGTGAAAGGAAAGATTAACGAAAGTGCTGCATAGCACATTTTTCAAATTCATAGCACATCGAAAAAGGAAAAAAAGTTGTCTTCATATACACCAAATTCTTGGCAGATTATAGAATTTGTGACTAATCAATTTAGACCCATTTCATAAGCTTTCATATTAATCTTGGGCAGCTTTTGCGTGTGTATTTTTGAGCATGTTTCAATTAATAAGACATTTTTATAGAAATTATATAATGATGTTGCCAATATATATACCCTTGTTTCGAACACATGTGAAGGTCTTCGTCCAACATTGTGTTAATTCTGAAATTTTTGTCTGACGTTTTGAGAAAAGAGGAATTATATGTTTGTAAATTGATCATTTGCATCAGGATTGGCAAAAAGCACAGTCTTTCATGTGGTAGTATGTGTCGGTTATGCTGCGATGGGCTTCAATCATTTTAAGCACGTAACTATGCTGCAGTGGATCTAAGCTACTCAAGCAGATATATTAGTGACATCTTGAAATATATATCCACAATTTCTTCATACTAGATTTGTAGCATTCAATTTATCAATATCGATGCACCAATATGGGATCACAAATAAGATCATAACTGCAACAAAGAAAATTATATGAACCGAAGAACGTTTTTCTTTGAAATTGTAAGGCATATTGACTTACCGCAACATGAAGAAAGTGGACCCGTTTTAAGCCTCGAAGTCTTCTCCCATTCCTCACATGGGGAATATTGAGAGACGTAGAAGATTCTTGCAATTAGAATAATAGTTCGTTAGATATTCTGACACGTCGCTTAATAGCAGTCATGAATTCAGTCATGACAAACTTCTGAGTCGTATTTTTAAAAGTCTATATGAAAACATTGAATAATTACTATAAAACTTCAAGGAACCATATTGTGGATTAAATGTTGCACTTTTATAATGGGACAAAAAGTAACAGTTTTACTTTTTTACTATGCATTATGGTTGGCCTAGTAATTGTCTATTTTAATTGACTATCGTAAATGTAAAAGATCTAGGTAAAAATATGAGACATTTAGGACAAAGAATCTTTGTGCCAACTTTTATGTTGCATTATTAAGTATGGATCTTATAAATAAGTATGTAGTAATAACGCTAACTACATATAAATGGTATACAGTGCACCACGGATAATTTGAAGTCGTCGGGACTAGACAATTTAGTTCAAATTATCCGAATAAAATTTGGTATAAAATAGTGAAAGATACAGAATCGGGACCTAGAAAACAGTTCAAATTACACCAAAATTCAAATTATCCGTGTTAAAATTAACCGTGGTGTACTGTATATTGTTGCAATTAATCATATAACGTTGGTTCATGTGCATAAGCAACACTATTCAGTTTCTAAGTCGAGGTTTTGTATATTTATATCGAGTGCTTTTCTTTATATTGTTACAGATCTCCATGGCGCTATTTTAAACAAAATACATCTCTGTGAAAACCATGCCTCATTTTTTCGAGACCCCTAGAACCCTCTGCACGGCAGCCATGAAGATTATTATTATCTTTGGCCTGTACCATTTGGGGCTTAAAATATATCATTATTTCATCTTGGTTTGAATGTTTAAAGGCAGTTACATGTAGGTGGGTGCAGGATAGTTGATGTATGAGGTTAGAAATGTTTGCTGGAAATTCAATACAGAACGCTTTTTCCCTTTTCATAGCTTTATTTGTATATTTATATATCAGGTTTGATATACATGTTATTTTCAAAAATACATTCGGTTAATCAAATCGTTCACATAATTCATTTCATTCTAGTGAAACTAAACAAAATAATACTACAAAACCAGTCACCTTTAATTATGATTTAATAAAAATTGTTTCAATGCACCGTCAATGATTTCAAACGAGAAATTTCCGGCTTTCTAGACATGTAGCGAAAATGGTAAATTACAAGTTATATAGATGGTGGAAACTTTATAGCACATCATGATATATAAAACATTTTACCGAAAAAAAAACTATGAAAAACATCACACGCACTTTAGTTCGTATTTTGTACAGTGTTCGCTATACCAATTACCATATTCGCCATAGCAATACCACACTGTAGAGCGTTCCTCGCGGCCGCAAAACAATCGATCACAGAACATTCGTCCATATATTGGGAACTCAGACGTTGTCCACTATGTGTCCCGAGCAAGTCTTTGCAATTTAAAACTTCATTGAATTTTATACCGTCTCTATGTGGAATCAAACCACACGAGCAGCGCAAATGATTCGCTTGAACACATGTTGGCAAGGACCAGTGATGTAAGTGCGATGTATCTATGACGTCATAATGACCCGGTTCAGCCAATGGGAAAGCAGCTTTTAATAGACTGGTTGTGAAACACGATATGATTTGTTGAATGTGGATAACAGGTGCTTCTACTCGCTTTGCCCAATCGTGAAGTTTATCCTTCGCCTATGATTAAAACAGAAATATTGCTTATACAACAATTGTACTATATAACATAAGGTCGCACAAAAGATGAAGCACAACAATTATCGTTTTAAACCTTAATGTTATACACATGGGTTACTGTAATTAAATTAAAGAATTAAACAGTTTCAATGACGTCAAATGTTTAATTAAATTACACAAGAGCCTATCTTCATGCATACAAAAGCAAATGTCCGTGCGCTCTTTATATATGATATTTATTATTTTATTTCATTCATTTAAATTTATTATCATTATTTCATTACTTTATATTACTCTAAATCGAATGCATTTGATAAATTATTATCATCAACTTGAGAACCTACCTGTTGTTGCACGTACGCCGCAAGGACGGACTGCCAGCAACCACCGCCCGCCAGATACATTGGCACGTGTTCAGATAGATGCAACACTCGCTGACTAGACTCAAACACTGCCTATCAGAAATAAAGTTAAATAAAAGGTCAATTTGAGTTTCCGCATTCGACAAAATTTGCTCTGAATAATGTTAAGGATTTTGATAGACAAAATTATGATGCGAGACGATCGTCACAAAAAATGGTCACAGTTGCAAAATTCTATTAGCTTTCTTGCAAAACATAAACTTCTTAATTTTATGACATGTCATAAAATAAAAATGATTTTTTAAATCTATAGACTGTATAGGTCGATTTTGTTACATGTAGGTATATATCTCTAAATTGCATGGTCAGCAATATCTAGCGGATGAAATGCATTGAAAAATCGTCGAAAGTGAAACGATGGTAATTTTTTATACATTAACATACATTCTGAACTAAAACTTTATGTTATGAAATAGACTAATTAATATGATTTTACCTTCAGTTCTGCAAGTGATTCTTCTGATCGATTAGCAATAACAACCGTTTTAACTGCATTTTCTTGAGACGTCATTTGTACGTAACTCCTTTCTGCATACACACAATGCTGCACGTCATCAAGATATCCATAGCTTTCCATAAGCGAAGTATTACTGGTGAAGCTTTTGACTGACGCGCCACCTGTAAATAAGGAAAGCGTTATTTCAATTCAACCGAATTAACATAAGTACGATGTCGATATCCAAGAGCACAATCTATATTTCAATATTAAGGCTTTTCATACGTGGGGACTGCGTTTAAGGCTTATGCCATTCGAATTCAATATTGGCTAAAAAAGACGAAATTGTTAACTTGTTTGAGGTAAGCTTGAACAGTTGACATTGTTATAATCAAATAATTTTAATAATAAAATATAAATAACATCTTGAACACAGATCCTATGAACACCATCTTAACAATACAGTACACATGACTTCGTTTGATAATTTTTTTTCAGGATCCCTACAGTTGAATTCGCTGATCTCCTAGATTCCTACAATAAGTATTAAATCATTACCTGTCAAAGCGGGCATTAATTGCGCATGCACCGATCCAAGTCTATCGAGAACGAGCACGTGACGACTCTCGAGCAATTGGCGCAGTTCAGGGTGCACTACTTTCTGACATAGGAGCACTCCAACCTGTAATAAGGGATTTCGGAATTATAATCGATCAATTCAATCATGACTACAAAGTGAAAGATAAACATTGACATTCGAATGTATACAAGTATTATAATTATTTCAATCCATTTTGTATGATGAGCTATATCTATGTTAACGATATAGCCAATGGTGCTATAAACATTGCCGATGAATATATTTTCTGTACATAACTTCATGAGCGGTATTTTGTGATGATATAAAAATATAAATCCTAACTGAATTAAGATTTTAATGTAGGTCTATATAATTAGCATTAATATGACCTTTTTCACGAACCTGATCATCAACAAGACGCTGACCCAGCACCATCATCTTATCCACCGCTGCCTGCTCAAAACTAAAGCGCTGACTCATCTCATAAGTCACTTCCGGAAACTCTTCAAGGTCACCAGCCAAGGATATGCATAATAAAATGCTGCGGATACGGCCTTGAAAGGGTCCGTCCGCGACTCTTGGAATGTTCTTTACCGATTGGGCGGCATATACTGGTATATGAGGGGTTTGGTACAAAATGCCTTCGATAAGGCAAGAGTCCTTCGGGTCATAGCCTTCTAGTTGCACATAGTGTATGTGGTTTGATTCACGCGCGGATGAATTTGTGGATAAATGGGTTTCCAAACTTAGTTTTGCGATATGGTCTAGATCCATTTCATCTAGACCACAAAGCGGCTTAGAATCAATCACACATTTTACTAAAAGCCTAAGTTGTCTCACTTTATCAGCTGGGCTAGAGCTAAACCCGAATTTCACATTACATTGATCAGTATCTAAATAATCAACACAAACCGACGACAACAGGGAAAATATATCCATAACCAAATGCCGATGACACTTCAATTCCATTGCGCCTTGTATTAGATTCAAACTCAACCGCCCAGCGAATAGCGATTGGTCCATGAACTCGCCCACGTGGCCTTGTAATGCGCTCGCCCATAGGCGCAGAACGGGGCGCGAAAAATGTAAACATTGCAACATCCGGGTACCATGTGACGTCACTAATACGTGACCGCCACTGTTGTTATGAATGGCCTTGCAGGATCCACGTGGTCCGTAGCAAGAGGTGAGTAATTGGGAGAGAACGACAAAAGCATTGTTGAAGTCGTCGCTGTTAGAGGGAGTGACATTGATGCGGGATTGTTCTTTGGTAGCTAGCCGGCCGCCTTTGTTAGCTGCTGTTGTCATCATTGTGCTATGGATTGCGAACTGTGAAATCAGGTTGATAGACGTATCGGGTTAAGTTTGACATAAAGTTCATGTTTAGATAACAAAGTAAGATCATATCAAGCTTATCAGAACAACCTTATCAACAACAATTAAATGCATGTTGGGAGTAAGTTACTTTAGGAGTGAATCTGTTTATTTCGATTGAACTCAAAATCTAAGATAAGGCTATAACCTATTTTGCAAATTACCAATATCATGACTAGCAGTCATTAGCTAAAATAACCACACACCACTACATAAAACAAACATAGGCATCAGAGATGCAAAGCCCCCAGCCTAGGCAAAACAACCTTCATCGCGAATATTTGTCAATAACAAGAGGAAGGTCAAACGAAATATTTTTTTCACAACGACTTTGTTCCAAGGTCTTTCTCACAACGGCTTTCTCACAACGTCTTTCTCACAACGTCTTTCTCACAACGTCTTTCACACAACGTCTTTTTTCACATCGTTGCCGTTACATATTCTTCCACACAATGTAGTCCTCACAACGTCACAATATATGCGTAGTCTTTCTGTGTTGTACAAATGTCCCAAAATATCTCAAATTTGTCTAAGTTCAGTACCCTGTAATTTGAAGATTTTAGGATCGATCAAACTGAAACCTCGACATTGCACATCTGCAATATATATTCTTTCAGTGTGTGAAGTTTCAGAGCCCTAGGACAGAGGCTTCATACCAAAGTGCCGCGGACAAAGTGTTGTATAAATATCCCGAAATATCTCAAATTCGTCTAAGTTCAAACCCCCGTAATTTCGATAATTTTTGGTCGATCAAACTGAAACTTCGACGTTGCACATCTGCAATATATATTCTTGCTCTGTGTAAAGTTTCAGAACCCTAGGACAAAGGCTTCATACCAAAGTGCCGCGGACAAAGTGTTTTATAAATATCCCAAAATATCTCAAATTCGTCTAAGTTCAAACCCCCGTAATTTCGACAATTTTTGGTCGATCAAACTGAAACCTCAACGTTGCACATCTGTAATATATATTCTTGCTCTGTGTAAAGTTTCAGAACGCTAGGACAAAGGCTTCATACCAAAATGCCGCGGACAAACTACTGCATCTCAAATGTTAACAGACGGACAGACGGACGGACGGACGGACAGACGGACGGACGGACGGAATGGGGGATAGCAATAGCCCTCAGCCAAATTGGTTGGCTGGGGGCTAAAAACACACATATCTCACATGAGGTGTTTAATTCTCTCCAAACATCCGTCGATAGTTGACTTCCCAGCGCTCCAAAACACGGCCTTCCTCTGGTAAGTCGACGCGCTGTTTCAAAATACCAGTGAGGCGCCGGACTCCAAAAGAGATCAAGACGATACTTATAAAGAAAGCCTCTCTACGGAAGCGTAGCTTTCCTGTCGACAACCTAGTCAAATTCGAGCTTACGCTAGCCTCTAATCGTTCGAACCGACTCCAACCAAAGTTTCTCATCGTACTGATAGGCTTGTTTTCTGAAAGGAAAAATAATCACAAATATGGAGGTGTGTTCATGATTTTTTTTTATTAAACTATCCTTGGTTCCTACGAAGAAAAGCAGATCGCAATATTATACAAGAATATAATACACAAGAATACATAAAATGATATGAGATAATCAGAGCGTGTGTAAGATAATCAATGTTAAATTCGTAGGAATATAACGCTCCAAAAATGCGAGGGAACAAGCATTGATGAGCACAAGCATGTCTCAGCCTCCGCCCCCCCCCCCAAAGGCTTTTTTTTTGCTTAAATTACATATTTGATACCTACACACAAACAACTTTGAGATTATAATAAAATATTTTGAGACATTACTAAATCTCCCCACATTTCGAATGATATTAGATTCAAAAGGTTTAGCCAACACAAGATCTTGTTTCAAATACATAGGTATTTGCAGGTTTCTAAACTTACTGATGTTAAATAAAAAAAGTTTTTCACGGATTAGAAGAAAAAAATATGTTGGCCGAATCCGGTCCAGACGTAAACCTTTATATTCAGACCATTCTTCCGAGCCTATCACTAAGTCAATGAAATCCTTTTTTCGAAGTTCAGGTGTGAACGAGAAAATTATTACAGAAGGACAACCCCAAGGCCATATACCACACCCTAAAAACTAAAAAGGTTGAAGCTGAACAAATATTACGAATTTTCATATAGGACTGAAAAGAAAACACATAATTTTGTTTACATACCTTTCAACTATAGTTATGTTTTATTCGTAATTAATTATCCTCAGATTTAATGTGCGCCTCTGAGACAGAATCTCCGCTCTTGTCTTCTTGTTTTATTTTCTAAAATAAAATAGGGACAAATTTATTTCTATTCTGCATTTTAATATCTTAACATAGGCATCAGATATCAGGGTTCGTCCGAGGGCGCGTTTTTGCGTTATTTTTCACATCAAAATACTCAAAAACGCAACAAAATCACGGACGCGCGTTTGAAAAACGCATGACGGGAAGAAATAACGCATAAT
>LQRL01010836.1:0-11875 GCA_001703475.1 Hydroides elegans | reverse complement strand
TTCGCTGTTGAAATGTCTGACGAAAGCACTCCGGAGGATTTTTTCACATCAAAATACCCTTATTAATGATATCTGTATTTGAACAATCGACCTGATTTAGTGTAGTGCAGTTTATATAGAGAAATTGCCTGATTTTTCTAGTAAGTGCAGTGGTACTTTTATCATAATGTACATGTTTTATCCATTTGTATTCTGTTAATAGATTTATCAATATATCCATCATCGAAGCATGATTCACCTTAATACATAAAATACTCAACATTAACAGATTTATTACATATGACATCCGAATGGAATCTCGTTTGAGATACTGGCTCACTTCCCTTTTCTCTACTATTAAAACTATTTTTATATTGTCATAAAACGAAAGTTGAGCACCACTATATCGTTACCATGATTTTCAAACTTAATTGGAATGGCAAATGTTTAACATGTAGTTCCATACGTATCATGGTTTTATCATCTGTTGCTAGTTTAAAACATTTCTATCTTATAACCATCGCAGAACGTTTAAATTCATCCGGATTCATTATCTCTTGTTAACCATGTTAACCCTGCCAATCATGAGTAAACCAACGCGGGGTTGCGGATGCTCTAAAAGCAACAAATCGCTGTACGGGAATTTATATGAATTCGCGGCGCAGCGATCGAGTGGCAGCACTCACGGCAGCCATAAGTGTCTGATTGCCCCCACCCCCTCCCTCCCCATTTTAGCCAGGGAGCAGCGACAACAGGTCAATGGGGAAGGTTACGGCAAAAGGGAGCAAGTTTAAAATATCATAGATGTGAAAGCCGGGAGAACGTCCTTTGAAACGGGCATTTATGGTATAATAACGTCATTACTGAGTTTATTTGTAACGATGATTGCTTGAAGTAATCAGTGATTTGGTAAAAGCAAGTGTCGATATGATTGGTTTTGGACGAATCGGGTAACATAATTTCCTTAAGGATCTAATAATTCATGTTTCATATTGAAACTTAATTAATAACTGATGCAAATTAAGGATTGAATATAGAACATAGGAATTTTATGTTCATTTGCCATGTTTACGAAGCGAAATATAAGCAGTTTCTTCAAAACAAGCCTTATTACCCTCCGGAACACTCAAATCGAATTCCCAAACAATTCCAAGGGCTTCGATTTTGGTAGCATCCCCGAACCTGTCGCCGGCAATTACACGAGGCTTATGCTCTGGTGTCGCACACAGATTGGCAGCAACTGCCGTTAGCATTCAGCTCTGATTAGGTCGCGGAATTATTGCATCGAAATTTCATCAGGGCATTATTACCGATCGGCATGTTTTCAGGCTCATAGAGTCTTGTAGACTCATACGTATAGCCAGATAAGACCATTACCGGTACGTCTGTAATATCACGTACTGTAATTACCGGTGTATAACCCGCACCGGTGTATAACCCGCACCCAATGAAAATCAAGGGTTATGTTTTGAAATCCGGTGTATAACCCGCACCGCTGTATAACCCGCACCCTAAATTTTTCATTTTCTGGAAATTGTAACCCCATGTAAAAGCTTTGTTTATGCTGAAAGTATTTATTTCTTCCCTTTTTAAGCCCGTAAAGACATAGTAAAAGGCTGAATTAAAGATTTTAACCGATATTGTATCGATTAATCATTACACAATTGAACCCTATTTTACATGAAAATCCTTAATCGAGTTTTTGTGTTTTCAAAATCGGTGTATTACCCGCACCGTTGTATAACCCGCACCCGGGTGCTTTGTTTGTAAAATCGGTGTATAACCCGCGGGTTATACACCGGTAATTACGGTATTTGTTTAACATGTTGAAAATAAAATATGACTTAAATGTAACTCTATGCGTTGAGATGTACCGCTAGCCCCTAAAATAATTTGCTCAGAAATGAACAGGAAAGTTATTCAAAATATACAAGAAACAGCATCATTCATTCTTCTTTCTTTTTGCCCATGGAATAGGTAACATAAAGTAGTTCGCCATTAATGCCATCCGCCTTGTAGCGAATTACTTCCTCTACATAATTGCATTTCCGTGTGACATGGTACAAGCGTCTGATTAAAACCAAGAACCTGGTCAATATCATGCGACCCTACAGCGGATATTTGCAAGATTGCGATAAGTTCACAAATCAATGGAACAAAATTAGATAATTAAAAATATATTCTAATACTATATTTTTAATTTATATTATTTCAGGCCTCGAAATTATATTTGTTCGTGGTGGTCCTTCGGTCCCCGACCTAAAAACCCGAGGGCCCGACAAACAAGATTGTGAAGGGTTTGACAATGACCCAGCTTTAGTGTATAGCTAAAGGTATTAAAATACTTTCACATGTGCAACGTTTGTAAAGTATATGTCCTAAGTAAATACAAATATGGGAAAATGCCTAAGTAAGTCACATATCATCTATTTGTTTTAACATCTGCATTAAGATATTTTACAAGGTGGGTTATATCTATACCAGATGGGATTCGAACCTACGAACTTATGAGTGTGAGCCCCATGCTCTACCAACTGAGCTACAGGCTCCTCTTCCTATGTGTAAACATACAAACATGTATATGTTACACGAGTACATTATGTATAATGGAATTTGAAGAATTAGCAAATCGAGGCGACGATATATCTTAAGGAAATATATGAGGAATATAATTGTGGCGTTTTTAAATGAAAAAAGTATTTGGGGCTGAATCCAGGTTTGAACCCACGATCTTGGGATCATTAGGCAGATACTCTACCAACTGAGCTATCTGGCCAGATGTTATACACCATGCTCCAAGAAGTCAATAAATGTCACTACATGATAAGCATAAGGGTAAGTCTAAGCTAATATACAACACCAGAATGACAACGATGAGAAGAAGGATAAGAAGAAGGAAAGGGATAAGTTCAAGTAAATGTATAAGATACAAGATTATACAAAAGGCCAAATAAGGCATAAATGGCAAAGTCAACAATGGCGACAAAATTTATGATCATCATCAAAATCACTTATTTATCATATATATTCATAAATATTAATAATCCTATTATTTATTGATATAATTCCTTATTATCCTTGCAATTATGATAATTTATTTATCATCATAATTATTCATTCTATTATTTATTACAATCATTTATAATTTTTATTTATTTATTGTTGTTACTATAATTATTTAGCATCAATATGGTGAAAATTGTGAAGTTAACCATGGCCATCCATATAAGACCAAATTGGGCGGAAATGGCGAAGTCCACCATGCCGACCACAATAGTTCGTTCGTCCTAAATAGCACACGCGCCATAATGAGGTGACCATATAAAAGCTTATGTTTAAGTTTGAAAGCACTACGACCAAAACTGTGGGAGAAGATAGGTTTTCTAAAAGCTAAGATTTCTTTTATTATATATAAAGAACAAATTGGGCGGAAATGGCTAAGTCCACCATGGCGACAACATTGGTTCGATCGTCATCAAAAGCACAACCCATAACGAGGTGACCATAAAGAAGCTTGTGTTAAAGTTTGAAAGCTCTATGATCAAAACTGTGGGAGAAGATAGCTGTTGAAGCTAAGAGTTTTTTACTATATATAAGACCAAATATGGCGGAAATGGCAAAGTCCCCCATGGCGACCACAATGGTTCAATCGTCATCAAAAGCACAATCCATAATAAAGTGACCATATAGAAGCTTGTGTTAAAGCTTGAACGCTCTATGATCAAAACTGTGAGAGAAGATAGCTGTTGAAGCTAAGAGTTTTTTACTATATATAAGACCAAATATGGTGGAAATGGCGAAGTCCACCATGGCGACCACAATGCTTCGATCGTCATCAAAAGCACAATCTATAATGAGATGACCATATATAAGCTTGTGTGAAAGTTTGAAAGCTCTATGATCAAAACTGTGGGAAAAGATAGCTGTTGAAGCTATGAGTTTTTTACTATATATAAGACCAAATTTGGCGAAAATGGTCAAGTCCACCATGGCGACCACAATGGTTCGATCGTCATCAAAAGCACAATCCATAATAAAGTGACCATATAGAAGCTTGTGTTAAAGCTTGAACGCTCTATGATCAAAGCTGTATGAGAAGATAGCTGTTGAAGCTAAAAGTTTTTTACTATATACAAGACCAAATTGGGCGGAAAGGGCGAAGTCCACCATGGCGACCAAAATGGTTCGATCGGCATCAAAAGCACAACCAATTATGAGGTGACCATATATAAGCTTGTGTGAAAGTTGAAAGCTCTATGATCAAAGCTGTATGAGAAGATAGCTGTTGAAGCTAAAAGTTTTTTACTATATACAAGACCAAATTGGGCGGAAAGGGCGAAGTCCACCATGGCGACCAAAATGGTTCGATCGGCATCAAAAGCACAACCAATTATGAGGTGACCATATATAAGCTTGTGTGAAAGTTTGAACGCTCTATGATCAAAACTGTGAGAGAAGATAGCTGTTGAAGCTAAGAGTTTTTTACTATATATAAGACCAAATATGGTGGAAATGGCGAAGTCCACCATGGCGACCACAATGCTTCGATCGTCATCAAAAGCACAATCTATAATGAGATGACCATATATAAGCTTGTGTGAAAGTTTGAAAGCTCTATGATCAAAACTGTGGGAAAAGATAGCTGTTGAAGCTAAGAGTTTTTTACTATATATAAGACCAAATATGGCGGAAATGGCGAAGTCCACCATGGCGACCACATTGCTTCGATCGTCATCAAAAGCACAATCTATAATGAGATGACCATATAGAAGCTTGTGTTAAAGTTTGAAAGCTCTACGATCAAAACTGTGAGAAGAGATAGGTTTTTAGGGAAAAGTTTACGGAATAACTAACTAACTAACTAACTAACTAACGGCGGACGGACACCAACCGATTGCACAAACCCAGTTTTCGTTACACGAAAGCTGGGTTAAAAAAACGGTAGCTCGAACATATATATATTTATATGCAAGGATTAGAAATGTCGGAGGCCCTTCGGGCCCTGGGAAATTTCGTTTCAGTTATTTAATATTTTTATCATATTCTGAGAACTGGACACTAAAATATATATCATGTTTGAAAATATAACAGTGTCTCTTAATCAAATTTAGAACAGAACTAAATCGACGCATACACGAGTGCATTGAAGTTAACCAAGTTATATCAATTGTACTCATATAAGGAAAACACTCTATTTAACTGTTTTGCCAAAGAATATTGCCTCGAATTTCTACACAGTGCATGTGCAGATTTTGCATGAAGGTGCAGTGTTTGATGGTAGTTGAATACATTATTTGGGAATTTTCAATATTTATGAAAATAATTGCGTAAAAATCGGTTTTATATAATAATATATCAATAGTCATGCAGTCGTTCATATGTAACGAAAACGAAATGGACTTTGGTCCTCAATCGATATCTCGAATCTTCAACATGCATAGGAAGGCGGTGAACCACACAAAATGGGACTGGAGAACAAGCTACGGATAGCTGTATGTTCACAATGTCCTTATACCGACATTATCAACAGACCGCCTTCAGACAGCAAAAACACTTTTGGAAACAACTTGTACTCTCATCTTGACTCCACGTGATGTGCATCCATTTCTCCATGGTTTTTTTCCATTTCAATACATAAACCATACATATATTTACTTTTATTTACTCGATGCATGTCCAAGTGACCACTACAGACTCACTCTTATTGTAAGATGGAAAGCAATACATGACTATTTGAATGATAGCTCTATGCCTTATGTACTGTCCCTTGAATCCAATAACAATCCTTTTAGGGTCCTAATGCATGAATCCAAATTGATAATAAAGAGCTTTTTAAGATAAAGATATGTTAAAGAACGTTCAATATGTTTTTGACCTACCAATAAGTGATACCAACTTGAGCCTTACGTATTTTTCAAACTTAGATATAAAACTTATCATTCAATAAGCTCATGTTCTTCAATAATATTTAGTCTAGGGCAATTAAGGTTAACAAAATATACCAAACAAATTGCACGTATTATCTTCTAACTAGATCTCAAGAACGCAAATAACCCTGTATAAATCGGTACGTGAGTTGTAGATACAGCCAACTCATTAGAAACAGATATATGTACATAATAATACATAAAAATAGATTTATATTAAGCAATGACATTTGAAGTTTGTGCATTCATAGATATAGTTCATGCAATAGTAGACAAAACACAAGGATACATTTGGTGCTCTTTAAATTTTGCGCAATGCTTAATTATTGGACGCAAAAAAAATACGCAAAGGTATAAGTCAGATAACCTAAAATAGTCTACCAGCTAAGCTTTGACCATCTCAGTTATCAAATCTTAACCTTTAAAGCGCTAAATGTGCGAGCGATTTTAAGATTTATTAAATCAAGAGACCGTATTTCTGTCTAAATTGCACACTGGGCGCACTTGTTCAACACAAAATGCACATGATAGAAACTCAGTGTGCCTTTTCAGGCTCACTTCTTTTGAAGGTACGCCCGTGCCGGTATCAATCAGTCATTTGCCCACCGCGCAGCCCAAATGCATCCCTGCAACACACCAAACTGTTAGTAAAAACACCCTTTACCTCGTTTTGTACCTGTCACGTTTAAGATTGGTCATATTCGGGTTTCCAACAAAGTCAGTCTCGCTATCCGATTTAGGAGGTGAGTTTCCGTTTGTTATATATTTCGAGTTGGAGTAGTCGGAAGAAGCCATCGACGACTGAGAACCTAAAATAACAAATGCAATGTAGCCGAATCGAGTGTTTAATGAGCATTCCGCAAATGTCTAAACGAAACTAGTTTATGAAATATTCGGATACTATTGTCTTTTTGTGGGAAAAAAAGCAAATAGGTTACTCCGTAAGATTAACTTTACAATTTTGACGAAAATTTGTAAATGCAATTTTAACTGTCAAGCATAATATGCAATTTGCCTGCTAGTAGCAGAATTGTGCAGTTTACATTTCTATTGGTGCATTTTTTTCTACAAAAAAAAACTAGGTAGCAGCATTCAAAACAAAATGATTACCTGAGGAACCCAGGCGCCCACGAGTGAAGGCATATTTTTCCAAATCGGAAATGGAATCCTCATTGTCGTTTTCGCTATTTAGGCTGCTCTGACTGCCCATGCTGAACTTAACTTTCGGCCCCTCGGCCATCTTGACAAATTAGGCTTACCTAAAAGATCACACGGAAACTGTCAAGCAAAAAATATGAAGCATATAAGACTCTCTGTTCAATACTCTCTGTTGCATTATTGAGGCGGTACAAGGGAGTGACGGAGTTTGGACCATGCCTTTACATCGATGTTAAAAATGACAGTATGATTCTTACTAAGTTCTTAATAACCCATCTATATAACCCGAGGCTAACTACTGGTTAACTATATATCTATAAAATATTCGTTCCAAGGAACCTTTGCCTTGGGTCTTGTAATTAGGACAACAAAGTTTGGCTACTCAAAATCAAATGAGTATTTTTTGCATCATCGCTCTTAACACTCAGTAAACAATGTGTCAAAAACAGTGTAGTTGCATTATCGTATTATGATTAACATTCCAACCAAGTGGATTGCTTAAAGGCTAGCTCTTCACTTATCGCACTGATATCTCAAAAATACACTCAACTGCTGTCAAAATGACCTCGTATTTCATTGATTTTTTGCAAACAAATAAACTATCAATATAATTATGAAAATTAAGAAAATATATACAAATATAATTACCTAGTTAATATCATACAAATTCAATATTTAATTTAAACTCTATAACACATGCCATGGGTAAAATCACCACATTATCAGCACATGTCGCGTCAAGTTGGATTAATCTGTGGTGCACTTGCACTTTCACATAAACAACGTGATACCACGTGATCAAAACAAAATTATTTTCAAAATGTAAATGTTCATATACTTTTTGAAGCCAATATTGCGAAATAGCTATAGTTTTGTCAAGCATTCAACAAATCAACATATATCACCTGTTATTACCTCTCCATCATGCCTGGTGATTCATCAATGGATTGATCATTGCTTATGAATCACAAATCAATATAAAGTGTTCTAGAATCATGTTTCTTGATAAATAGAACTAACACAGACTTTGCCAATATTTGCGACAAATACACACTAGAAAAACTTCCAAATTTCACTGATTGTACGGAAACTTCGACCGATATCACGCATCTAACAACAGAAACGAGACACCTTGACCCAACCAACTATCCAATCTGCCATCTACAACAAAAAGGCTTCCACTTCATGGGAATCAATATAAGATAGCTTCTGCAAAAAAAATAGACGAGCTTCGACTCTTTGTCCACAGACACAAACACTCCATCATCTCTATTAGTGAATCATGGCTAGATAACTCAATCTCGAATAACGAAATAGAAATACCGAATTACTCCATAGAGAGATGTGATCGAAACAGAAACGGGGTGGGGTCTGCATATACATAGAAATTACGCTAGCCTACAGTAGTCGCGCCGATCTCTACGATAGCAACCTAGAGGCAATATGGATCGACCTTCTACTGCAGAAAAATCGACTAATCCTCATCGGTGCAATATATAGACCCCAACACCAGGGTGACTTTTTGGATAACTTCGACAAATCAATGGATGGTCTACCGCCCGATCAGGAAATATACGTATTTGGTGATTTGAATATATGTGATAATAACAAAACCAGACTCCGCATCATCTACAGAAACACTCTCGATATCCATGGCATGAATCAGATCATAACATCCAATACCCGGCTATCGAAAACTCCACCACTCATCGACCACATCATCTGTAACAACCATGAGAAAATAGTAAAACATGGAGCTTTAGACATAGGTTTTAATGATCATCAGATAACTTTCTGTACACGCAAGATAACAAAGAAAAAATTCTATGAACACAACGAGTTGAACATTAGATCACTAAAACGCTTCTCGATAGAAACCTATCATTCACTACTCAAATCAAAAGATTGGTCATCCGTCTACTCGAACTAAGACCCGGATATGGCCTGGTCATCCTATAAGTCTATACTCACAACCGTTCTAGATTCTGTTGCTCCAAACAAAACGGTAAGGATTAAACAAAACACGGAACCTTGGATTACCGAATATGTTCTTTCCAGCATCGCACTACGTGATCACCTTCTCAAAACAAATCGAAAAGTGAAAATAAGGACATCTACAGGAATTACTGCCGCGTAAGAAACGAACTGCAAAGTGATGTTCAAAAAGTCTAATCCGAATTCCTAGAAAATCAACTGAATGAAAATATGGGTACACCTCGAAAGCTATGCAAAACCTGAAAAATATGGGGTACAGTAATAAACCTAAGTCTAAAGCAAAATGTGTACTTCGTATTGTAGATAAACTATGTCATGATGCATTACAAATCTGTAATTTCGTTAAAGAGTTTTTCACCACAGTAGCTTCTAATTTGGTTAAAAAAATGAAATCACATGATCTCATATTTGGTGTAGATTCAAAGAATTTAGTGATTTTTATGTTAAAAAAGGTATCACACCGGGCAAATTCAAAATCGAACCGGTTAGCATTGATGATGTTCATAAAGAATTGATGACTCTAGACGCCCGTAAGAGTACTGGTCTAGATAATTTACCATCAACGTTTCTAAAAGAAGGGGCAGAGTTCATAGCTCAACCAATAGCGTTTATCATTAATAGATCAATTGTAACAGGCATTGTACCTGATGAATTAAAATGTGCAAAGGTAACACCACTGTACAAAAAATAGCCGTCTAGACGTAGGAAACTATAGACCAATAAATGTTTACCATGTGTCGAAAATATTAGAAAATTGTGTATACAACCAACTACAAAAAAATATTTGGTTGACAACAAAATACTTTTCGAATACCAATCGGGATTTCGGCCCACTACTAATCTGACACCTGCCTCGAAGCTGAAATATCAAAAGGCAACTATGTCGGCATGTTACTGCTCTATGTCCAAAAGGCATTTGTCTGTGTCAATCACGAAATTCTCCTAAAAAACTTAAAACAACAGGTGTCGATCCAACATGGTTTACTTCTTATTTGTCAAACAGTAAACAATGTATAACTATCAACGGTATAGTGTCAGATGCAAAAGACATCACATGTGGGGTCCCACAGCGGGGCTTGCCCGCTCTCCTGCTTTATTTATGTTTCAATAATGACATGGAAATGAGCGTAAAAAGAAAGTTACTCCTATATGCCGATGATATATTGTTTCAGACCGTGATCCCAATATTGCATCTAATAAACTTAAGTCTGACCTCGAGTCATGTAACCAATGGTTCACTGAAAATAAATTGTCTATGCATGTTGGAAAAACGGAGTGCATCATATTTGGATCCAAGCGTAAATTTAAAAAGGTAAAGGAATTTCAAATTGAATACACTAGACCAAACCATGTCAGGGGAGCAGATGGTCAAAAGCGTAATCTGCAAAATCACTAATAAATTGAAATTCTTATACAGGTACCAGCATTATCTCCGTCAATCTCTTTAAAAACGTAGGCTCTGCCCTACTACATTGTCATTCCGATTATTGTTGTTCCTCGTGGTATTTCAATCTGAGCACAAAGCTCAAACATAAAATACAAACTACTCAAAACAAAATGGTACGGTTTATTACTGGCCTTCCGCCCTGAAGTCGCATTGAGCAGCTAGAATTCGAAAAAATCAAATATCTCAATGCTGAGGATAAAATTAATCAGTTGTGCTTAAACCACAAGGTAAACACAGACTCTAGTCCCTGTTATCCTAGAAAACTATTCAAAGAAGTGTCAGCGGTTCATAATGTCAACACTAGAAATAAAAACTACAACTTTAATGTTCTTTTTGTCAAAGTTGTTGCTTCAAATAGCTTATTCTTTCGAGCCACCAAGTTATGAAACCTCTCAACAAACAAAATAAAGTGGTCTTCCAGTTAGATGTCGTGAAAACGAAAAACAAAGGCATATATAAAACCAGATTGTCGAGGCAAAAGAGTGACTTCGTATATGCGTAAGCCAACTCTCTACTTGTATACTATGTATATTATTAATAATCATGTAACTTTGTATTGTATACTTTCTTTATAAGGCTTTTGGCACAACATTGTTGAGGGCTTATAAGGGCCCCATTGGAAATAAGGTCTAGATCTTTCATGGGCGATCCTTTGTATTGTTAACAAAATGTGCATCTATTACTTATTATCTATATTGTACACATTGCATTATGTTTTGTTATAATACCGAAGAGTAAACAAATAAACGAATAAACACAAAGAATGTGCAGTATATCCGAACGCGGTTTATTCCCTCTACAAATTCACAAAAAAAAATAAAATATATCCATTTAATAACTTCGTATCATGCGTCTTTATAATGCTTATTAAATAGTTGGGATATGTGTTTCCCCATGCTTCAATACAATAAGTTAGATATGGTCTAACATTTTATATGAATAAGGATGTACCGTATTACATTTCATTTTCGGATGATCGGAAAAATGCAATTTATGAATAATAACTTACGTGTCTTTTATATCTCAACTTTAATTATCGTGAACACTTTGAAAAATCCTTTGAACATTTTGAACATTTCGAGGCCGCTCACGCGTATTCTACCTCCAGGAAAAAAACAGGTATAAGTCAAAAAGTTTGTTTACTTTATGGGCAATGCTATCCCACAATTCCACAGATCGTCTGCTACTAAACGGTATGCTTTCGTTTTCGTTATTCGTAGCCTTCTTTTTTTACGTAATTAAAGCTTGATTAGGTATCAAAATATAAACTTAAACTTATTCGATATAGATTCATGATATTTGTAAGTTTAACAAAAAGTGCCACATCCGATTAGGCTCAAACCAAGAAAAGCTGTGAGCGATAATATAG
>LQRL01010813.1:0-21796 GCA_001703475.1 Hydroides elegans | reverse complement strand
TTTTTTTTTTTTTTTGGTGTCAGATTGACGTACATAAGACGAACACGTGATGTATAGCTTCCGCTCATCCTATTTTCCTAAGTAATTCTTCATTAATCATATTGAACACTTTAACATGTATAAAAAAACGTTGGGACCGGAGTTTCAGTTTATTTGAAAAAAGGTCTTGCCGTTAGAAAAAATACAATGATATACTATACAAACATATTGTTTTATATTTGATATAATTTCAAAAAAATCACTAAAAGGTGAAACGCTTTCATAGTCAAACCATCCGCTTCTTCGAACACGACACTTTTTCCAAACCCAGTTGAAATCAATCCACCCCCACTCGGCAAGGGTCGTCCATAGTATGTCGCATTCGGACGTGACGTTGAGAGGACGACCTACTTTGGGCCCGTATGAAAGTTTTCCGGACGTCAGACTCGGACGCAACGTCTATGCAACGTCTTTTCTACGTCCGCGACGAATAAGGACGTCCGAAAAACTTTCATACGGGCCTAAAGTAGGGCGTCCGCTCAACGTCCGTGGACGTCTTGCCGAGTGGGACTGTTCGTAGTCACGTTGTCTATATTTTCAACAATGCAAAAAAATATCGTTTTTATTTTTCAAATCAAATAACCTTTTCATACTTAACATCATATTGCAAACAATTAAAGTATGCATTTCACATTCAAGAGGTTACTCAAATCATTAGAATTGATAAATAACCACGATTTGACGTTTGCCACAATTTTAACATTATTATTCTAAGCGGCTGTAATGTATATATTACATTTGGTTTTAAAATGTGGTCATTAAATATTTTTCATGATTTGCATCTTATTTATATTACAGTGATATTAACATGATTTTTCATTTAGATATACACACACGTTTTTTTGTGGTTTTGAAATGTTTAAGTTTATTCAATATGTACTGAAATTTCATTCAGTGAGTCAATCTTTTTGCCACCGACTCTTTTTCTCACGATGCATCAATAAACATCGTTATTAAACGTCCTTAATATATTTTATAAAGAAATTATAAGAGACGCAGGACAGCACGCAAGGGCAATACATCACCGTACAGTCCTCAACCATTCAATTCATGCAAGAATTGTTGTTTTCAAATTGTGTAGCTCCATGTAAACGAATTTAAAAAAAAAACTAATCTTCATGAGGACTCCTCATGATAATTCTATGCTTATCTTGATGGTTTTCAAGATAAGCAAAGTCAAATCTACTCTTAAAACATATTATTCTAGCAAAGCATTTTAGAATAATCTAATGTAAAGCGCATATATGTAACTCCTCATATGCGCTATATAAAAACTCCATTTGTATTTATATTTGTTTATATTGACAAAATGTCATACAATAATCGATAAACATTATTATTCATATTGTCTTGCATTTTTATCTAATTAGTTTATGGAAACCGAATGGTAAACTCATAAAGGCGCGTTCACCCAAAATAAAAGCGCATAATTCTGGGTAAGCAGAATGGATCAACAAATGTCTATACACATATGGCTTCAAGTTTAAAGCAAAATGTATGTTTTGAGGTTTTTTCGGAGTTGGTTAATGTGGCCTAAAAATGTTGATGTCATCACCACTGTTTTGTACATCCACACCAATGTAAAAACTTTATCATAGCGACACCAACGTCTGTGCGTGAAATTCAGAACCCTCCTTTCATTTCAGTTTCGATTTGTTAATCGAGTAGAACTATCACTTATTCTCTCACAGTTTCGATATCATTGGCAATGTAGTCAAACTATTGCGCACTGGAAATAATGCTGTATCCTAACGAGGGTCACCAGAAAGACGTCGCAAGCAGACTTGACGTTTAAATGACGCTCTTATTTGGATCAATATAACTCTTTCCCTTTACGTCCAGGTGTCAGATGAACATCTTCCATATTTCGTATTCAACGCGACGTCTGTGACGAAAAAATAAACGTCCAGGAAACTTTCATATATAAGTCTAAATTGCTTCGTCGTCTCGACGTCAATAACGTCTTGCGAAAAAGAGTGATAACAAAATGACAATTGGAGAAGACCGCATAAAATAAAATGATATGATGAAATACATTCGTGCGTAAACTGAACTCATTCACTTATATAAAAGGCTAATAGTACTCTAAGCTTGCACCGGAATTCTAACAGACACGAGCCAATAGCATAAAATCACACAATCTTTTGTCCCAAATTACTCATCATCTTTTTGGTCATAGGATAATTGGTCCACTTGTCCGATCATTGTGGGAGCAATGAGAAAATATTGAGTTAACAATGGAAAAGAAGGTCTTTGGTACAATCGGGCTGACATGCCCACGTTATAACACGAATGTAATCTGATAATATGTGGAAAGTACCATTCGTGTATGATTTTGAATTATATGGACTTCTGTGCACCATACCCTAGTGGCAAATAGTCAAATTGTGCGACCATATCCATACTAAATTTTTCATTTACCATTCCAGTTTTCGAGGGTTGCGAATCGGGATGTATTTTTGTCCAGGGTTGCTTGTGCATCGAATTGATATTTCTTGCATTAGGGCATAGACATATGGGGCAGTGCTGTAAGCAATTACTTGATTGAATCAATGCGATCAAACAGACGGTGAAATAAGAACTACTTTGAGCTATAATGAGGTCCATCTTCCAGGGCAGGCGTCCACACTTATAAGGGCCTGGCCTCTTTGAAATCGTTATCGTTTTTCTAAAACTTATTTCTAATATTTGAACGATTCAACCGTTAAAGCAGCTGCTCTGTGATCTGTTTTGCTAGGAAAACATTTTGAAAAAGAAGAAATCTGAGAAGGGCACCCATGACCCATTTTTCAAAAAATAGAATCACCTTTAATCAACTTTTCACTTATAAACGAAAACAAGATACTGCTTTTTGAATGTTAAAATTTTGCACAAAGGTGTTCACGTTTGCAAGCCAGCGGGACCGTTTCACCTTTTCTAGCCAGCTATAAACAAGTAATTAAGGAACAAATTTTGCAAAAATCAAAATGTTGAAAGTTACCGAGTTACCTATCATATCTTGCAAATAACAGTTTATTAGAAAATTGCAATCAAGCAAAATCAGTTTTCCAAAATAATTATTCCTACAACTTAGTGCGAAATTAAAATATTATCAAAATAGGTGTTCCTCATACTTCTCAAATCTCCAAGCTAAAAGTATTTTTTCAAAAGTTCCATCCATGCTAGTTGGATTTGGTGGGAATATCTTTTTGGGGAACAGCTCGTGAGGTGCTCTTCATCTGATGAAGCTTCTGAATGTGGCTATGCCCTTATTACGTTACTATTATGAGCCGTATTATAAACTCGTTTTAAGCGAACTCATGACAATCTAGTCCACATATATGTCTCTTTCGAGTGCCATAACAATATTGTCATTTGACTGGTTTAATTTGTTCTTTGTATGTGGCTCTAATTAACCATCTTTTTGAGTTAGTTTATTTATGCACGGAACCCTGCAATCATCACCATGAAATATATTCAATATCACTTGTGTCTGCAAAATAGCAAAATGTGTTTCCATCCTTAACAGTTTTAGTGATTTAAAAGATATCATCTAGTCCGCACTATTATGCAAATGACTGGTCATAAAATTCATGTCAGAGCTGTTGATTTGAAAGAACACATTTGAATTTGCTCTGAAGCACCTGGTTCTCATTTTTACAAAGACACGCACGTTACATGCTGAATGCAAAATTGGTCATTTCTTTGCCCAGAGGTATCATTCACTCACTGATTGCCAAAGAGCACCGCATAAGCTATGTCGTAATCCAGATAGAAATTGAGGTCTCAGTCGATATGGGAAAAGTCTAATCATGTAGTGATAGAGAACACATAAAATTAGGTATAATTTGGGTTGCATTAATTATTAAAATAAATCAATAAAGATTTGGCAGAAAACCGCGTATGCTCATTTCGCTAAGCTTGATTACGGGATATAAAAACTAATTTTATTCTTTAAAAGAATATATGTGCATCTTTTCGATAATGCAAACACATCAACCCCATATTCTTTATAGAAAAACCCCGTATTCTTTTTAGATCCGGTTAACATAATCCTAACCGGTTAGAAAAGAAGGCAAGTTTTTTTTCTAAATATAAGAAGATTATTGAGTTCGATGTTATCATTGAACGAAAACCGTATGTGGGGCCAACATATGGGGCCTACCGCCTTATGAGCAAAATGACGTAGGCCCCCAACGTTTGACCTACCTAGACCGTAGCAAATATATATAGGCTCTGCGTAGGCTCTCTGTATACTAACTGGGTTGTCTTTGTGTATCATTCACTATTGTAGTTATCGCATAAGGTTTACGCAGAGGCATAATCTATCAAATAGCCTCTTAGGTATTACGATTTTAAAAGCACTAATTCGACAAATCAGTCATAGATAACTATTTATTGACAAATGATAAATATTATAAAGAAACCCGATTTAGAAAAATATTTCTGTATAATGTATATAGTTGTTAAATGTCTAATCTTTTAAGAAATGTGTATATAGAGGACACTATTAACCTCATAAACGATCTTGGTTATAATATATGAATAAGACATTCAAAAACATAAAATACAAGGTCAAATATACAAGGTCACCCCATGTTGTGCATCAATTTAAAAGAAAACAAAAAACAGTCCTCAAATAATCTTCGGAAGCATCTCATTAATTACATTCTCATTATTTTTCGCACCTCATTAATTACATTCTCATTATTTCCTTCCAACAATTCGTTTCCAAAGCCCTCTTGTTGAACAATTGGGGTCTTTTCTTTCCGTCGTTTCACCAGCTCCGATACCGCTTACAATTGCGATAGGCAATACACAACTGATCCCTACGCCGATAGATACATACATGCTTCGCTCGTAATAGTCGATGTGTCCGATGAAATAGCTGGCGTACCCACAGAATATCTGAATGATAGGTATTTGTGTATATTCATGAAATCATTACAATGTAACATATGTACCTTTTTCAGTGAAATATACCAATTATGCATCTACTTTTATTTTAAGTTGGCTTCTAGTTCATGCTTAAGAAATAATTCCGCAATTCAACATTTTTTCCTCTTGTTGTTTAACATTTTCAACCAAATAAACAAGGAATCTATGCTATATCATGTACTTTGAATACACAAAAATATATGCACTTTGGTTTGAAGTAATAGCTATGAATATATGTTAACTTTGCACTCTCTCAGGTAACTCGTAGCATCTTTAGGATCAGATATCCGTTTAAGGTTATTGAGAGTTCAGTCTAACACGTTCTGGTGTAAGTAGATTAATTGTACGGTAGTTTTAATTTTAGCACAATATGTCAGAAAAGCACATTTAAGTCCAAGAGTGACAATGAAAATGAAAAAAACGCTAAGGCCGATGTTGAATGATTCCAATCCAAAGTTTCAAAATTCACGGAACATATCACAACAGCAACAAACAAAAAGCAACTCTTTATATTGAATTTGAAATACGTACTTGGATTTTCGGCATCCCCTTTCTCTGTGGCAAACTGTAGTTCACACTAGGCTCCATTTTGGGTGGCTGGCAAGTCGGTGTATTGTCATCTACGCGAACAATTTTGCAATTTCCTTGACCAGTTTCTATACTGACCATGTAATTTTCCACAACCACATTAGATAGATCCTTTCCCTTTGGATGAAATAAAACGGGGTTATAATTCAAATTAAGTTATT
Source organism: Hydroides elegans (assembly GCA_001703475.1). NCBI lineage: Eukaryota > Metazoa > Annelida > Polychaeta > Sabellida > Serpulidae > Hydroides > Hydroides elegans. Next base: position 16,091 of record LQRL01010813.1, on the reverse strand, counting down.
GAAAGTTAATATTATATACCAATATCAACGTTCAATGTTAGATAGATTTACAATTTTCTTAACAATTTAAGCAGTTTGAAAACATTTTAAATGTGCACTTACAGTCTGTTTACCCAAACGTTCATATTATTAATTAAAAGGGCAACCAATACGAGTTATATATGGATTATGAATATTCAGATTATGTATTCCATTTGAATTAATAAGATATCTCATATATACCTTGAAGTGTAATTAAGTTTCTTGGGATCGAACTGTATGACCTCATTTGTGGACATTGATTCAAAGCGAGGCTCGGGCTGCATTGAAAAAATGGATGCCTCTGGGTCGGTGTCACTGTAGTTGGCGTAGTTCTCGAATCCATCGAAACCGAAACCTATAATGCAATATAAATTTCTGCAATACTGGCTGCTTGAAATTGAAACGAATAAATAAACAAAGAACGGAGTAAACACAAAATTGTTATTTCAAGGCGAATATATATCCGCCTATCCGTGGAAATAATCGTATATAATACTGACAATTTAAGAAAATGCTTTACGTAATCGACTTGCTTTTAGTTCAAAGCGACTTTGACTAACCTATGTAATAAGATACATATACTCCTGATGTTTCCAGGCTGCGTTTGGTAAGAGATGTGATATTCGATGCATCGGTCTTGGAATCTATTTTCCTTACAGGTGGAGTTTTGAAAACCAGTAGAGTTTCGTTAAATTCAGCTAATGCTTAAACACGTGTTTGACATAGATGTAAAGCAAAAATTGCAAGGTTATGATATTCAACTGGATTTTTTAAAACGTAAGTCGTTACCTTAGAAAAAACTTATCATAAACCTCTTCCACATTGCGCAAAGCAACAAAAGCGAGCATCAGGTCCCCATTCCCTCCCAGGTGGCGCTGTTATTAAATGATTGACGTCCCATGTTAAACAATTTATACAAAAAAAGTTTAACCACAAGTATTCTTCAAAATTATTTACAAAGTGTAATGTCAACATACCGATTCATATTTATGAATTAAACGTATTGCATCACCCCCTTTTCTAGTCGTCCGGATTTCTTGATACACAAACAGTTCTGGTTGCATTACCACATCCAAATGCTCTCCTTCTACCGTTAGTTTGATTCCACCACTTGAATGGGGTGTTTGTTTTTATAATAATACTTCATGTTTGGAGGGCCATACGTTTATTGCTGGACGTGAGGGCACGGGGCCGGACGGATCGAAGGCGAAGCCTGAGATCCGTCCGGCACCGTGCCCGAGGTTCCAGCAATCAACGTTTGGCCCTCCAAACATGAAGTATTATTTTTGTTACATGCCCTTTTAATTATTTCGATTCATTATAACGAACCAAATCAATTTTATACACGTTTAAATACATGAACTCTTTCTATGTTAAACTCAAGTTATGTTACGTTTTTGGTGATTGTAATAACTCTGTAATTTGTTACGTCACAATCTTATGCATGTGACTAACAGGTGTCCATGACAAATATAATGCTAGATTGTAACCTGATTGTAACGTCATTATTATTTTGTATGATATCAATTGACTTAATTGGCAAATTACTTCAAATAACCTATTTAATGTTTCTAAAATTAGTTGTTATTTTGAATTAAAGAATTACAATTCAACTCTATGATATCCAACAGATTGATCGACTTAAACGTTTAACTATCCATCTTTATGCAGATCTTTTTATTATATATAAAAGTAAAAAAAGAAAGAAACTTGACTATGTATGATTATTTGTTATGAATATTTTGCCAAAAAATAATTTCAACAACATTTATTATTTATTTTAAAAGCTAAAACGAGCGATTTAATTGGATGAATAGTAATTTATTGTCTATTATGCTTAACACGTGTCGGTTTGACCAGGTTTCTATGTACAGTACATGTACAAGTACTTTATATTTTAACCTGTCGAAAGAAAATTACTGCGCCCTTTGCGGGTGGGGCTATGCGTGCTCTGGGGGTTTCCACGGCACTGGTCCGTACGGTGATTTACGGCCCGGGCGTATGGCCCTGCGTTTCCTTATCATTTCTTTATAAAATAATTTTCAGGTATGTAATAAAATCATTAGATATTAATTTATGAAAATAAACACAAACAAATGACAAGTATAAAAAATATAAATAATTACTGTATTCTCTACAGATCACCAACTAATTGATAACGTATCTTTATCTATTTGAAAACTAAAATTGCATTTCAATAATTATACCAACGTTATCTTAAACTTATTTCAGTTATTTAATGTATTACCTGAGTATTGACATCCTCGATGTTATATTCCTTATAACAGGATTCGACCTATATTTGAAATCTGCTACTTGATATTTATCCGTTCCGCTTTCAAGGGATATTTGATACAAGAGGTGGTCCGTTTGGTTTTGCAAAGCGTTGAATCCATAACCGGCAGATGGCAATGTTTGCATTATTATTTCATTCTCAAAGTTACTCCTATCGATTAAAAAATGATCATATTCATGTTTGTTTTGGGAGAAGAAAATAATATAGTGTTAATAGTTTCCAGTTTATGTGTATGTGATGTAAATTTAAATGAAGGGCACCCTCGATATCCATTATGAAACATGATTATTTACGCATAGAACTGCATAAAACATTGATTCACTAAATAAATAATCATACTTGAAATACAATTCTTCAACAAACAAAAAACAAATTTGCCATTTTGTAGATAGACCAATTTGTTGCGCTAATCTAGCTAGCTAGAATCATGAAAGAGACACCTTTCATGACAAATCATGATATTTGCATGAATGGCCAAACTTGTAGTTAGATTGATTTTGACAAGAACAACTCGTTTGATGTCCTTCATAGATCGAATCCGGATAATTAGATACACTTAAAACAAATAGTTAGGTATTCAACAATACATAAGAAAATACCCAAACCAAATCAGCGTGTCTCCGGAATATATCATCGGCGTGTACTGTGGGCAATCCGATCCACATGTTGGCTCCATGATTACATTGTCCACCTTTTTACCAGCTACTTTGTCGGTAGGAATCGAAAGTACGGTTCCACCAGCAACTGGGCCAAATTGCTCTGTTTAAGAGCAAAAGAGAAATTATATATATTCAAATCGTATTTATTGAGAAGAATTGCAGCATGCGCTATGCGAATGGCAAAAGGTTATGTACTATATAAGCAAATAAAGATGGCTTAAATTATATATTAAGCCTCAAATGGACATATAAACACTATTTTGTGACAAATCAATTTGTCAATTTCCATAGATCATAGTTCATTGTGACATTAGTAAGTTGGTTGATTACATGTTTATTTCTGTTTCTCTGGGGCGGTTATTGACTTTATAAAATTTTTCAATTCAACCAGTCTCCCAATGCTGTAATTTATTTATCAATAACCCACTTAGCGTTATGCATTGAAGATGTGTTATTACCTCGACCACAATGTTTCCGTTTTCTACCATCACCACATAGACAACTATAGCTTCCATTTGTGCTGTGGCATGTTCCTGGCGCGCAAATGTTTAGATCCATACATTCGTTCACATCTAAAACATACATCAAATTTAAAACCAACAAGTGATTTCAATATTTTATAAAACAAAGTTAAATAGTGTTTCAAAAAACTATTATAATTAGTGAACCTATTTTTCCCGTTTCCCATTCACACAACTTGATTCCTTAAATTCATCTGCATTAAACTAAGGAAAACTCTAAAATGTGATTTAGTTAAATATTTTTAATATGTTTCATTAAGTTGTAATCACATAAGGTATGTGACATCAATATGGTTATTCATAATATCTATGTAAATCATACTTCATATTAGCACAAAGCTGACAACTAAAATTGATATACCTTAACGTACTTGATTTGTGAGTAAAGTGTTTAATTAGCTTCCTCTACATAGGCCCATCAACAAATATAGTTCGAATAATTGGTTGATTACGATTTACCTAGCTCACAGTTTGTTCCACTATATCCTACTCTGCAAACACAATCGTAGCCACTCGGGTCAGTCGTCGATTTGCAATTACCATTTACACATGGCGAGTCCAAGCATTTGCCTGTGCAGCAATGTTGAGACATATACAGATGATTCAAATGCCATAAATATATATATGATTTGCAATGATGCTCTTAAAGTCAATGATAATTTCTAAGCAGTTGTAACTCAATTTCATATGATGATTAAATAAATTACATATAATGATTAGATAAATCACAATTTTATCGCTTAACAGCAATGAATATTACTCAATATGATACTGATCATTATGCATTTACAAACATGCAACTATTACCTCGTGCTTTACAAATAAAATGCTGTGCATTTTTGCAAGGCCAGTCTGCAAATTGGTCGCCATTTCCATGCATTAAAATAACGCATTTATCGTTTCCATTCGGATCATCTGCATCCCATGAATCGAACACATAGGGCTCGCCGTCCAGCCAATACCAGTTGCTACGACAAGCTAGGCATGCCGCCCTGTGTTGATTTGTTCTACATGTGTTGCAGGGAGCATCCGTGTAAAGTCCTATCCAATGCAACTGGCTTAAACATAATCAACAGTTTTACAGTTTATATGTTATGATTAAATGCATTGTGTCTGTTTCAGCAATGTATTTGAATATATATAGTTTGCAAATATATATGCGAGTATGAGTACATATAAACTGGATCTTATATCACTATCTTTCAAAATATGCTGTGATTGACGTTTATCATACAAATTAACGTTTAATTTGGATTTTAGACTACATCTTCATTTCGTTTTTAGGGGGGTATAGTTTGATTATAAATAAATCTTAAGTTCTAGAATATTACCATTTTGATAAAAAAAAGGTCACTTTATTTTTATGTGCCTATAAACACTCACTCATGTAACTTAGATTTGAGAAAATTCATCTCATCAGAGCTCAAAACACTTGCAAGTTCAGCATTCAGGTTATGGCATCTTTGTCGTGCAGATGCATGTGACAGCTTGTTCGGCGATAGATGATAGAAATACCCATCTCGCCTTAACCATTCTGGAAATGTTTTTTATTAAGAATAAATGTGTGATCCATTTCCCACAGAGCTCTTTTGAAACACGTGTACTTATGTTAAGCGATATAACCATGGCCGTAAAATAATATATACGTGTAATTTGTTACGTAGCTTTTATCCTTAATGTGATAATTACAATGCATTATTACCAACAAATGTTATCCGTTCCAAGAGACGAGTGAAGGAGGATTAACTAGCCTTTCAAACATTAATAAGCGTAGAGGCCCAACCAAATGAAAAACAAATCCACATTTACAAACTTACTTTTGGTTAAAATAAGATTTAAATAAGTATAGCAAATATTTTAAATCTGTACTAACTTCATATATAGAGAGATATATCAATCGATTTAGTTCAAGAACTTACCGGTCGATGTCACTTCTTTGATCAATAATATGTACAACAAACAAATGTAAATCCTCATCTTGAATTTATTGATATATTTTACTTTATGTGTTTCTTCTTATAAATTTGCATTTTGTTCAGAAATGAAATATAACTACGAACAGTAACAGCACATATTTACAATACTTTGCAAATATGCCTTTTTCTGATGACTGAACAGACTTACAAGTGTCAAATGATAAGTATAGCCAGGATTTTTACAAAACGATTATATCTGATAGCTGATGTTTTGGCGTATTCAGTTCACAAGTTTCTGTATGCATATAAATATAATTGTTTTGGATAGCTACATTCAGTAAAACAGTACATTTTCACATTTACGATATTATGTTCAGTTTACGAACGATGAGGGTGTTATTTTTTTACATTATTCGTTAGTTAACATAAGAAATTGTTTACATAGTTAATGCTTGCAAAGGAATAAAAAAAACGAGTTAAATTTAATTTCATTATATTAGAATTCTTTTACCGTCACCATATTAATACAGATTTTTCATCTAATAGATTTTTTTAATTCCTTGCATCAGCCTTGAAATGCATATCGTGAACTATATACAACATACATATAAACATATAGTTTTAAATATTCTTTTATATATGAAAAGCAAAATATTTTCTTATACTCATATAGACATTAGAGGCTTCATTCTATTTCGACAAATGAGACGAATAATCTAATTATCAAAATCATGATTCAATTGCTGAGTCGGAATTTGAGCAAAGTTCATTCTAGGACAATATAATGAATAACAAAAAATATCAAAACCACCCCTTCAACAAAAAAAGCGTTATGCGTCAACACAATCATTATTATGCATTTTAAAAGCTGTAAATATTAATAAATTAGCAATCACGAAACGAACTTGAGAAAATAGTAAATTTAAAACTTATGCTTATGTTACATTGTACATATAAAAGATAATCAATATTAGAAATCATATCTGATGTTAAATGTGCTGATATTTGTTTTGCCTTGGTTATGCAAACGATCTGTCCGCTCTACCAAAAAATATATGCTACACGAAACGATAATTGTCGCCCCTGTTTGATCTGATATTGGCTTCCCTGATTTTTGGGATCCGCCATTGCCAAGTCGTTCACACTATATCTTGAGAAAATCGTAGTCATCGGAAACACTCCTAACATAGCTAATAATATTCCTAACGCCTTGCCAATTAAAGTGAGAACTCGGCACAAACTCATTGATGATAAGCATGGATGCCCCACGGTTCCATATGCTTTCGATAACACACATATCAAACACCATCCTAAATCCCGCTTTATCGCTCACCATATCTAACGTTTCATCACTGGCACCTTGCTTTATGAGCTCTTCTAACAGGCACCTCCTGTAATAATCTAGATATTTATGCCATGTTTCTGTCGGTGTATCTTCTTTCAGAACACTTGACAGAAATGTTACAATATCTAATTGAGGCGCCCATATACGAACATTTTCCCAATCATAAAGACACAAACGCGATTTACCGGGTTTTGGATTTTTCCTCAGGCAAAGATTACCGACAGTGAAATCGTTGTGAATTAGAGTCATTGGAGAATTTAATAAGATATCGCTAATTTTATCGATGTTTTGAAGAGACTTTCGAAGAATGGCGGTAAATTTTTCATCAAATAAAGCTTTATCGTGTTTTTCCAATATAAAATTCATAACTGTTTTGAAAAACCTATGAGTACTAGAATCTGTATAGCATTTCCTGATATCAGTCTCACCAATACCTAGTTTAATAGGTGTGGGTATCTCATCGCATCTGTTGAAATACATTGCATGGAATTCTGCAATACTGCCCAACACTTCTTTCAAATCTTGATCAAGCCATTCATCAGATGTGATACAATGTTGATGCGTGAAAGATCCCTCATCGCGAAGATCCTCCATCCCAATCACGTAGATATCTTTCTCCGGATCATTGATGGTTAGGTATATATCTGGTCGTATAGCATTCCAAGTTTGATGTTGCATTTCAGCGCAGGCAAGTTCCCTCTTTTCTGAATTCACTGGCAAATCGAATAATTTTGCCTTGCCTACTTCAACCAATGCGTGAAATCCCCTCTGTCCTAATTCGTAATATATAAAGTCCATCATGGCACTACCTTTGGCTTTTATTTTGAAAACAATATTTATGCTTTTTAAATTACATCCGTCTTTATCATCAGCCCCGTCATCATGATATTGAACGGCAAATGCCCGCAATCCAGTAACATTTTTCTTTTGTTTATTCGTTCCGTCACCAATAAATGTAAGGGCTGCTTTTGTTGCTTTAAATGGTATTTCTTTATGTGAAATATATTTTGCATTCTCAGATATATTAAGAATCGCCTTGGAAAAGAGCGTTTCGTTGAAATCGCTTTCGGAAAATCCAGACATCTTGATATAGCCGTAAATCCTGTCTTTTAAAACGATTTTGACTTGTGCTGACACCAACGTACAGCAATGCACTGAATTATGTTGCTATCATGGAAATATGAATTCTTCTGTTGCAATTAGGTTGATGACTTTCTTTTGAAAAAAAAATATGTTTTTTTTGTGTTTTGGGTATTGTAACTGTATCTAAAACTGCAACCAATAATCTTTATAAGTGATTCGATCCAATATATTCTTTTCTTTGACATTGAAGCAAGTCTCTCACGAAAAAATTGTGAAAAAAACTTGTAAACAATACATATATCTACTTATCAGTGTTTTTATAATTTTATACTCAGATACAAAATAAAATGACAAATTATAAACAGACAAGCTAATAAAACTGTAACGAAGTTTTCATTTAGAGTTTTTATGTTCCACAAATAATCATGGTCATTAAAGAATTATATATAGTTCGATTCCGTTTTCATTAAGATCCACACAAACAAATTGATCTTATTCAAAACATAGCAGAATAAGTATTATAAAAGAAACAAAAAGTCCTAACAAAAACACCCAAATAAGAAAAGATTCACTGAAATCGTTGTATACAAATATTTGCTTGAATGTTGAATTTAGGCACAGATGTCAAAGTACAATAACTATCTATCTTTTGAAAAACACATTTATGTTTGATTTGTTTGCAAATATAAACTATATATCTTAATTCTTTTGATAAATATATTCTATAAGTGTTTTGTTTAGAAGTTGTGTTTGAAGAAGAGCACATCGAGAGCTGGGTCTCACAAATGGTGTACCTCAGCAATACCCGACTGTATTTTAAAATTATGCGGGAATGCTTTCTTGCTTTGAGATTTGAAAAACACATGTTTGATACTGTTTTTACTTGCCTGATAAGAAAGGTTTTGGAACTCACAATTGCTAACATTTGTTTACCAAACTGTTATATGCTATACTTCATTAAAAGTGTTGCTATATACAACCTAGAAATGATTGATAAAAGGTGTATTCAACTCCAGGCCGGCATTAAAAAGGGAAACTCCACTGCCTCAGAAAAGTGCCATTTTTGGCAAAAAATATTCAACCTATGATTGATGGTATATGTAGCTCTTTGTATAAATATAAAATGTTTTTTTTTTATGTTAATTGTTGCGGTAGTTGCACAAACACAAATATATTTTCGATAATAGTTCATATGTCAGAGTAGCTACGAGAACTAAAAAAATGTGAACGTTAACCTATATTTATTTTGATAGCAATCAAAGTTAATGTTGGATCAGTAGTTTCTAAAACCTGAAACGTCGTTAATATCATCTAACTGACAATCAATAAATTTGATGGATTGGATATCAGTGTTATAAAAAAAAGTAAAATTTGCAATTTTTAACCTAGATAAGTTACATATTTAAGTAGCTTCACTTTATATGACATATTTAAATGTCTCATTTAGCTATTATTTGATTGTCTCAGCATTTATAATTTGCAAATAATAATTCGAAACTGTATTTTAGCGGAAGATGGAATCATTAAAGATATTAAAATTGATTTATGGTATAATACTAACCATATAAATTAGTCATATATCTATCAAGTTATTGAAAACAAACCATTTTTATGTTTTAAACCATGACATTTATTATTGAGAATAATATCGACAACGTTTTTATATGTACAAAAGCAAAAATGCTCATAAGCACATTTGAAATTGTATATGTTTCTTTATTTAGATCACACAAATGTTCAATCAAATGAGTAAACATCCTAAAACGTAATATTTTACACTGTAATATGGCCCTAAACTCACCTCAACTCAAACGAAAAACATATATATACCCGTTTACTCTCTTTTATAACTATTTAGTCATTTCATTGGTTTAACGTACTTTGTAGTTTAAACCGGAATTTATGAATTGTCTATTATTATTATTTGTTAATGCTTAAACTAATTAACTTATTGATGTATGCATTATGGGCTTCAAAGTGTTAATTTTATATGAATGTTTATAAGTTTTAATCAATCAACAAGGCATTGGGTAAATAAGTAACAGTAGTATATCGAAACAATATTTGAACATTGAAACACTGAATTGCAAACCTTTTTTTTAAAGAAATAATGAAATACCTGCTTTTTACTAATGTTTGACAATGATTATCATTCACATAATATAAACAATCATTATCTATACTTATCGAACCGGTACATTTATCTAAAGCAGGATATGAAAACTAGATTTTCTTAATAAAATGTGTGAAAATCAAAGCGATGATAATATAAAAAATATATCAAAATGGTAATCTACTATTCAATTACAACCGCTGATTTCATAATACTTATTATTCGTATTTAGATGATAAACGTTCATATAGAATGAAGATAAATATGCATTATACATCTAATTAATTCATAATATCTAAAGTATTTGACTAAAAATAACACACTTTTTATAATAAAACCACTATTTATTAGAAAACAGGTTTTATAGTAACAAAGACAACTTCATATGCTAAAACAATACATGACAAAAACATACATCCGAATAGAATGTAAAACACCGGTAAAACTAGCTCAAATAATACAGGTCTATGAGATGCCTGGACAGATTCATGGCGGCAATTTATTGTTGGATAGGATTCTTTTTGCAGTCGTTGCGTTATACCAAACTCTGTACGTGCCATGTCTGTAGTAAAATCATTCACATATTGCTTATAAGCGGAATTATTCTGCACCGGAGAGCAACTGTATTCATTTCCCACGTATCAGTTATTGCAAGGTTACAGCTGTCGTTCGGGTACCTTATACTAAATGCATGATAAAAGTTAGCAGTCCCAATCAAAACAAAGTTTTCCTCGTGAATTTTATTAAATAAAATGGACAGGTTTGTAGATAAAACTTCAGGGTCAGTACGCTCGAGCTGCTTGATTTGTTCATACAATTTATGGTCCAGCATATGTGGAGTGGTTGTGAGTTTATTGACCATATTTGATTCTCCTAGTAACCCAAATTTAAATGTATCTTGATCAAGAAGATCATAAACTGTCTTAAATGGAGGTTGATTGACGGAAACGGCTAAATATGATACAATTTTTTGCTGACCATACTGTGACCAGAATAGTACAAAACATGAAAAGCATTACAAATATTACATTTCTTTGTCCGTTTCTAGTAATCGTTGTGAGTACAACGCCTTGTCCTATTAAGGTCGACCAAACAAGAAATGTGATCTTCATAAAATATCGAGACAAAACAAATACACATTCTTTTTTAGAACATTTTGTAAGATATAACATTAAATCCGGATCCATGATTATTATTTTCAATAACAAAACTATGCTTGAAATAATTAATATCAACCATATACACAACCAAACAGTTGTACTTAGTGGTCTGAGATACAAATCAAAAGACGTATATTTGACTTGGGGTATATTATAAAGACCAACATAATAATTTTCAAATAATGAAACGTCCGCAAAATCCATTACAGACTCTCGTAATGGATGTCTACCCAACCAAGCGCAAACGAAATCGGTTTCTTTTCTCTGAAGTTCCCCTATCATTCCATTCCAATTTCCATCTGCTTGCTTTGCACCCCATTTCCCGTCTTTTGCCTCCGTTATAGCATAGGTAAAATTCAAACTTCTGGCTAGGTCAACCATAATTTCAGCAAACGTTCCTTTGAAATCACCATTTTTATTTTTTGATAAATGTAGCCCTCCTCCAATATGAGTGCCTATCCTTACATTTTTATTATTTAATTTGAATTGAGAATTTGGAAAAAGAACATCCGTCAAACCACCACTCTTAGTTAAAGTTTGAATGTATTGATTTGATATAATATCCCAGTATCTCTTTGTCATGCCATACATAGCTGTATATGGTTGCATAAGATATTCATCTCCTTTAATCTTTGCCATAATACACAAAACATTATCAATGTCCCCAACATGTTCTAGAAACTCAGCTGAACATGAAACAAAAGGAACGTTTATGAACACATACTTATGCAAATGTGTGAAATAGCCTTGTTGACCAACGTAATTATCCATCTTGTGAATAGTTTTTAGAATAGCGGTTGTAAAGTATAATGATCCGATAAAAATGAAATATAATTCACCGATTATGTTGATTTCTTGAAATGCCTTTTTTAGCACATTTGTCATATTATTATCATTTCTAATTGTAAATATACTGGTTTTGTCTGAATATAAGATTTTCATATCCCCCAATAATAACTTTTTATCATCCTCAATAATTATCATCTGCTTTTGAAACTGTATAAGTGATAAAACTTGTGCGATAAGGTCATCATAGTATACCTTATCGTTATTATGGCAACGATTTATCAAATTATTAAATGTATAATTGTTTTGTTTGCCATTTGACCCCCAATCCGGATGTTGCCCACATTGAATTACACTATCGATGATGCAGGTTGTTACCGTTTTCAGAAATATGACCATAATGAGCAGTACTATGTGTTTAGGCAAAATTATTGTTCATCGTTGTGAACCGTTTTTTTTTTTGGAATCGAACAAAAACATCTGAAAATGAAGCCGTAGTTAAGCAGTAAAGCGCTCGCTTTGTAATCTCAAAGTCCAAGGTTCGAATTCGACCCGGCTTGCGTTGTTGCTGGAGAATTCAGCAGATCTATTCATCTGACACCCAGTTTCGGAACTGCAGTATGAGTATCTTCATATCACAGAAAACTAAATTCACCAATTGCCATGAAATCTCGGACTTCCTTAATAAAAACAATAATAATAATATTCAACAAATATCTATTTATGTGTGGGTGCCCATAGATTTTGAAGTAGTCTTGATGGTTTGAATTTATATGCATTTTTTATTTCTGACAGACGAAGGTTCACTTGCTTCTTTTAGCAGCAATTTTATGCATTTATGAATTTATGAATCAATAATCATATTTGAAAATTGTCCCTTTAGAAGCTATATATGGCTTTATATATTAAGGCTTATATAAAGTGTATGTATACAATGTGTTTAATTAATATCTGTTCTCAATTAACTTACCATTACTTATTGTTGATAAACTATTATTTTCTATGTATCTTTAAGCATTTATTGCGTTCATTCTAATAGTAAATAGATAATTTTTATAATGTTTATTTTTGCAAGCGGTTGCAAAAAGGCTATAATTGTGTTGCTCTACCATCATTTTGGGTCTAGCTTAACTTTTTTACATAATGTGAAAACGTCACTCAATAATTCCCATTGATATTATTCCGAAAAAAAACTATTTCCATTCCATGAAAGCTAGGATAATGTAAGGATGAATTAGCTTATATGATATAATTTATGATACTAATCTATACATATATATTAACGAAGCAAAACAACAAAATAGCAGATATCGAGTTTCTTTATTTAGAAGTTATTCGCAATGTTCACAATACTACGTACCTAATATTGATTTAGCTCATAGTTTGAAAATAATTATCTGTTTGTCGGAGAGGCGTCCACCTTGATATATTTGAGGGGTTTATATATGGCTTAATACTATTTGATGGAAATTAGTAAGAAAAAACACAGACATGACAAGGTTTCATCTGTGCATAAATAAATGATGGGACTAAACATGAAACATCAACAAAAACCAATACATATGAATAATGCGATACAACACCTGATACTGCATTAGGTTGTTCACACGATGCTTTGTTTTGTGTTCTCTTATTGTGAAATGAATCGAAACATATGTATTAGATATCTACAGCTTTCATGTTGCCAAAATTGATCTATTTAGTTTTCAACATCATTTTTAATAGTGAGACTGGTTTGTTGAGACTAGGGTTTAATGATGTTTTAGAACTTTTTCAATTATATCAACGAATCTTAATTGTTTGTTTTATATTTCTGTAATTCGAATGAAAACCATTGTAATATCAATGGTTCAATAACATTCGCCATATCATAGATAAAATTTCAAAGAATACATTACGTAAGTGTCGTTCATAATCTTATTATAAAGCCTTTGAATATCTGTAGATAAAGGATTAGTATCATTTCATTCAAGCTCTTATATTCGAATGCGTAATTCGCATCGAAAATTAAATATCTTGGTTAATGAGATCACACACTGATTCAAAGGGTGGCTCATTAACCGAAATGTTTAATAGGATAATATTTAACCTGGTCAAAGCGGTACCATGATAACACCCAGCATACAGAGAACACAAAGCACTGCAGTTCGGTTACCATTTTTTCTAAAGGCAGTGCATGACCTTCGCCTGGTTGCCATAATGAGATATAGAGTATTCATCATGGTGTTGTATATGCAGCCACGTTTTTTTGGAGTGTGTAGGAAAGTCCAACCTATTTTACTGGCGAAAAATAAAGCAGTTAGTACATAATCTAGTCCGATTAAGGTTGCAATGATAAGACAAAGATTATTCATCATTGTGTTGCATTGACTTAAAACAATATTCGGAATGTTTAGGAAAGTTTAACCTTTTATACTGGCGAAAAAAAATAGTAGTTCACATTGACAACACAATACTTACTGTAATCGAAATAAGTGCAACAAATAACCAAATGGTTTAACTATATGGTCGCATATACAAATCAAAATATCTAAATTCTATCTTGTGTGTGTAATTAATACCGAAATATTTGTTTTGAATAACGAAACATCTGCAAAATCAATTACAGACTATGCTGTTGATTTTTAATATATTCTGTTTTATGAACGTTTAAACATGTGTATGCAAAAAGTATGTAAATGTCAAATGCATTTCAAGTATGGTTTCATGTGTTCATTTGTTCATAGATCTCAATGCTTGAACTACTCTAATTATATGCAAAGACCATCACAAACAGGACAATAAGCCTAAAAGAAAATAAAACAATGACTGTTCAACCGTACATACAAGGCCTATGAAAAATGGTAGGAAAAAACATTATTGATGAAAATGATGAACAATACTGGTTATATAGACTGTACGGATAGCAAAAACTCGCAACTCGCTGCTCGCAACAATTTATAGTAACATCACACTATTTCCAAATTTGAAAACTAAAAGATTACACATATTATTCTTTCGATTTCTTCAACATGCTAGAGTAGATCATTTGAGTAAGGTATGCCGTCTAGATCATTCAACACCCCTTTATGTATATGAATATTATTGGCTTTATGCATGAAATGCGCAACTTACCCACGAATGGTGTTCAGGATAAAACATTTTGAAGATCCAATGATACTAAAATACAATTAATTGAATGTTGATTAGTAAAAATATTGTATATAATCCATTTATTCAGTATTCTCAATCAGATACACGCAACTCGTATGTTGAGTGATAAGACTTCTATTTTATATTACATCCCTTTCTTCAAAAGAATATTAGAAATTTGAAATCTAACGATTATACTATATCTTTTATAGAATATGATTTTGAGTTTTTCTTTACGAATTCACTGAATTCACAATTTATACAATCATGTTCATTTATATGACAAACATCTCATCGACATCATAAACATCCTAGTTTAATATTAAATTAAAACCTTTGTCATGCCGTTAAACGATAATTCTAAATTTGCTATATGTTTGTTTGAGGGGTCCCCTTCTGGAAATTCTTTCGGGGTTTTATTGTTTGTGCTAGTGATATTCTAATACGTTATAAGTTAAAACTCAGATATAGCTATATTTTATCTGTGAATGGATTGTGTTTTTGAAAATAACACACATGAAAAACGACTTCGATTTACAAATAGAAAAAGCTATATACTGTTGATACCGCATTTAATGGGATTTTCACACGGCATTAAAAGTGTTTTGTCAGTGTAGTAAGAAGGAAAATATTGATTACAACTATTATGTTGCACACATTGATGTTGAGAGCAAAGGCTATTTTTATCCATGTATTTTCTTACCATGACTTATTTAATATGTTTCTCAAAAAAAATGTTATTGAATATGTGTTTTTGATAATCTTGATTTATGAAATCTCTTAATGCCTATTAATAGGTTGTGTTATAACAGTGTGCAAATAAAGCGGTGGCCCTGTGGCCATTGGCTCCCAAAACCTTCGTCGGGCCACCGGGTTTCAAAATCCGGTGGCCCAAATGGCCACCGCCATTTTTGGTAAAGCAGTGGTTTAGTAATTCAATGGTTTGGTAATGCAATTGTTTGGTAATGCATAAAGGAAAAATAAATTCATCATGTTATAAATGCATATACATACATGTGTGTTTGTGATTATGGAGATAAAAATCTAGGAGTATATATA
>LQRL01010808.1:0-21781 GCA_001703475.1 Hydroides elegans | reverse complement strand
AGTGGATGCACTCAGCCTCCGGCTTCGTGCATCCACTTCGACTCCCATCGTGCAATAAACATCTACACATCCTGAACCTTCATAAAGGATTCCCATATTACTACATGGTTAGGGTGTATTTTTTAAAGAAATGATAGTGAAAGGCTAGGATGCAAATATAAAGTGCATTGCACCGTAGAAACGCATGATCTACTTTTTCCATAGATACATAGAAATTCATATTTTTCGGGATAATTTATTAAAACACTCATTTTAAACATTTTGTGTCTTTTTTGTCCCTAAAATTACTTTTTATCTTTTCATTTTTGTAAGTTCAAGGTAATTAGATTGAAAAACCAAGCATATTCCTCATTAAAAAAAATAAATGAGTATAAGAAAACTAAAATTTTGTTTTGCGCAAAGTCGCCTTGCAGAGCCCCTCCTTTTTAAACAGGTGGATTCACGATTATTTGTTACGTCACAAACCAAACCTCAAACGTCATAACGTCATGAACTCGAACATAATCATGTAAACAACAGGTGCAATGATTGGAGAAAGAATTGAACTCAAAGATGATTTCAACGAAATAATTGAATGACATATGAAATTTATTATCATAAATTAACAATTATATAAATTATTTCATGATGTATACACAATGGCAGGCGAAACCTATAATATGTAAGTTGCAATTAAGATTTTATTTCGAAATGCTCAAAATACATGCATAACACATGTACACATATTCACCTGCATTGAATACCTTAAGTCCACAAATTCTTGGGCAATCCTTAGATCAATTCCATTTTATTTAAACAAATAGGACATTACAAATTCCTCAAAATCAGAGGTAACCCTGTAGTAAAGGGAATCCATTATTCAGATTCAGGATGTGTAGATGTTTATTGCACTCAGGGAGTCGAAGTGGATGCACTCAGCCTCTGGCTTCGTGCATCCACTTCGACTCCCATCGTGCAATAAACATCTACACATCCTGAACCTTCATAAAGGATTCCCATACTACCAGAGAGGGTTATCCGTGAGTTAAGTCATGAACTGAACTTGGGTATCAATAGGCTTATTTCAATTACATCATTGAGTAGAACTGCATAAAAAACTTTAATAAATTGGTTAGGTGAACTATGAATATATTGCTATACATAAGATAAACTGTGATAAAAAGCTTATTAAATAACATTATGACACAGAATATTTACATAATCTAACAAAATTAATGTTCGCTAGCGAAATTATAGTTTCGCTGAAAATTAAACTTTCGCTGAGACATATACAGCCGTTTGTGTGAAAATAGATATTTTTTCATTTTCATACTGCTCGCTTATTGATGCTATTGATGCACATTAATTAGCAAACAGAGAATAGAATAAAGTTTATCTTTACCAAAACTATGCATCGGTTTAAGCTGTATTCGTAACTGTCTTAACATAAAAACATAATAGATTAGGCCATATATTTTCGACATTCGTTTGGTTTTCCTGCTGGATGACACGCATCGGCTTATCAGCCATGAGCAGCGCCCTTTTCGCCACATTGCTTTTTCGTTCACGTTCACTATTTTATTTGTCTCTATCGGTTAACCAAACGTGTCTGAAGGCTCGGATCATGAGAGTTCCCTCGAGCCGTCGAAATCCTAAGTCCACTGGCTTACACAACAAAAATCCGTATCCATATCCGTTCAATTATCAAATAATTAACTGTTCGTTGGTTTAATTCATTTATAGGCCTCAGTCATCCTCGATTGTCACGGAAGTATCAGTTCAATTTCATTTTTGTCCTAGCTCAACGTTCTAAGCCAGCTTATTTAGGCCGTTTTTGTGACGTTAGAGTAGGCATATAAGTTATTATATTTGTGCTTCGAAATGTGGCCAGTTAATTATGGCCTTTAAGATAAGATACCTATGTAGTTGATAGGATCTATGCAAGCTATTTTTGTCGATGCAAATGTCGTTGCAAGAGCATATACTTACCAACAGATAGCAAGATCATAAAATATTAAATATAGATTTTTAATTGGATATTTAACGGGAAGTCAACACCCCTATTCAATGCATTTAGTTTAGTCACGTTAACTTGATACCGATAATACTTAATCGCCAAATTTGTATTGCTATTACAACTATATGCTATGAAATTGGCCAGAACTGAAGTGACCTTCTTCTGTCTACGAATTTCGATTTAATTCCACAGCGATTCATGACAAGTTCTTGAATAATTCAATCACGCAAAACATAAAGCGTTATTGTGTGATTATATTTCGTTCAAGAATTTTTAATTTGTCTACGCTAACCGATCCTAGCGTGATATTGTTATATTGAAATGTGCATACTAGAATAGTAATGGCTAAATGTATTGTATCCAGATGATTTTCATATAATTGCTTACGATAAAATTAAAGAGGATTTCTGTTAAGTATTGATTCATTTTATTGTGAATTCTTACAGTTTTACTCGAGGCTGCGATAAATGAATACTTATGTCATTAGGAAAAGCGGTTAAGTGCAAAACCGGTGAAATGTGATTGCCTGATTGAGTCTCCATAAATGAAATCACCATAATCTCTAATCTTATCCATACACGCTGACCAATGTAGCACTCTATCACGACGGAAATCATGCCATGCGTATAATGATAGTCAAGAGAAATATCATCATATGCGTAACCTCGAATGACCACATACTCTTCCTGCATTATTTCCAACAACAGATTCCCATTTGAGCCGGCGTAAAAAGACACACTGAATGAAAATACGCCATCAAAAAGACACATGAAGGAGGATGTTACGGCACATTAGTGGTTGCCAGTATTGGTAATGATAGAGTCAAAAATCACAATGTCACCTTGTTGTATGTTATCTGATGAACCAGCACGTGCCGTAAATGCAACGTAGTTGTTTTCATCTCCTGAAACATTGATATGCATTTTAGTATTTTTTAATTAATAAATCACAAAGATCTTATCAAGATTTAAGATTAATTTGTTCAGGCCACAAGTACCTACAATTACACCGTAAATTAAACTGGTTTGCCCATAGAGTATGAAGTAAATGACCACTTGATATATTCATACACTCAATAATTGTGTAAGACATATTAACACCAAAATGCGACGGGTATTCGCTTCGAAATATATAAGTATATTCACCTTCAATGCAGCTATAGTAGATGAGCATATAATCGGCAATATATCCTGATTGGCAGTCGTTGATTATTGCGCCCTCGTAGACATAACTACACTCGGTCTTGTTGTCGCATGAGAACTTAAGGTATGCCCAGTCGCCTGCGTCATTTTCCAATACCTGCCGAATTCATAATGAACTTTTAATCTAGGGATTTGAGATCGATGGTATAGTATACCCGATATATCATTCAACTGTTCAAAAGATATAACTCAACAATATAAAATAAAATATCAAATGTTCAAGATTTAGTGCTTTATTGATGTGGCAAGAATCGTTCTTGAATCTTAATTTTAAATAAACTGTCATTCTATATACATGTAAAATAACGCTTACAGTTTCTGTACAATCGTATTGAGGATTCGGTGCACAGCAATCACTGCATGGGGATGTTTGTCGATATTGCCCGAAGAATGCCTTCGTTACTGTGATCAAACTTCCATTTTGGTGTTCACACGATAGATAAATGGTGTCCTCCAGGCATCCAAGAGCTTGATGTTGATCTGATATAGGGATTGGATATCTATTTAGATCGAATCTATTAGTTTTGAACAAAGTAAAGTATCTCACTATTTTCATATTTTGGAATGTCAAAGCCAAAATATATAACAAGAAAAACCAAAAAGTCGCATATATTTACATTGATATAATGAAGGAATCCATTTACAAGGCCGCTTATAAAACAAAACAAACACTTCTCAATTGGTTTCACCAGTTTTGAACTCAATCATTTTGGATATACTTGCCTCTTGCATCTGGCTTAGTGTAACTTTCTTTAGGAACTACTGTCACACCATTTGTTGTCTTTTCATGTGCCGCTAGACGATTTTCGAGCCTTTCAGTGTAATCCTGGTACGAAGATAGTTGTTTCTCGAGAGCTTGGATTTTATTGCTGTGACTTGATAATTCGTGCTGTAGCTTTTTATTTAGCGATCTCTGCTCGCTATCGCGCTCTTCAAGAGCAGCAAGCTTGTCGAGGATCATATTCCTTTCCTTTGAGTCGTAATTAAGACATGCCTGCAATGTTGATTATTGTTTGTTTAGTACTAAAACAACACGAGTAACATATTATTTGTCTGATATATCTCATTTGGTTTTCAAACGATTTAATTCTAATTGTAAGCAGAGCCGTTCAACTGTGATAAAGCTTAATTATTATGGTTGTAGACTTTATTTCTCATCCTGACATCTAGATGGCAATATTGATACAAACTTCTACTTTTTATTGTTTCATTTCATAACTTAATACATAAATTAACATGGACACATGGTTTAAATAGAAATATAGAATCAATTATAACATAGAATAATCTTATATTTTATTTTGGTGAGTATTTAAAATGGTATATTTATATCCCTTAGTTAAGAGGACAAAGGTAGCCTGATACTGGAATCCATATGTGTGGTGTAGCTATTTCAAAACAAGTAAACGAATAGATATCATTAACATATAACTCTTTTCTATGTACTAATTGTTTTTCACCAGACTAGACGCGATTTTTCCAATCGCAGATTGCATTACAGTTTTAATTATCAACAAATTACTTTAATATTACGGAAATAGCGTTTATGATACTGTTTACGAGGCATTTTATGACATGTCGAGTCTATAGTGCTCTGATAATAAATTCATTTTGAGTTCAATAGATAACAATTCTTTAGATAATAATTCAATGCGCATATCACATAGGCGTTTCTTTTCATTTGATCTGAAACTAAAACTTACAAATTGATTTTAGATTCATTAAGTCAACTTACTATTGACTGTCAAAAATTTATGATATCCTTTAAAATGTATATGATAAAAGAAAACTGTGACATCTCACCTTAGTAATTTCAATTGTACACATGAGACTCATGAACACCAGTGCCGTGGTGATCTTTATATAAACAATAATTTTCATAATTTCATTTCACTCTTTCAAACCTAATTTATGTTATGACACATAGACAGGCTGTATAACACCAGCCTTTCCCATACGTTATCGCATATGCATATCATGTAACCAGTTCATAGTTGATATCGCTGGGATGTTGCAAGGCTAGTTGCAAGTATATTGATTTACATAAATAATAAATAGAATTTAATATGATGTACTTAAATTTATAACAAGAACACGAATTGCAGAAATCATATGACAAATACCCACTCATGACCATTTAATTCAGCCATATGACCATAAATGTTTCGATATGTACTGTTCTCATTATACTTCCACAATTTGCTGTGTATTTTGGCGGATACGTTATTTACAATGTTTATCTAACAGGACTAATAACCATATTGATGGATTATGTATATTATTCATTTAAAAGTTGATAAGTTCCGTAGTTTAGACACTTTCTCAAAGCAAATTGTTATATGACCTCAAATTATATTATAATTTGAATACTTTGAACCAATGAAATAAAAAAATAAACAAACCGGATGCATTTCAAAAAGTAAAATAATTGCAATAACTATCTATATTTTGCATTAAAAAAATAATATATAATCAATTTTTATTTGTTGTGCTATGACGAATATTCGTCTATATGAAAGTTACTTGTTGAACATTAATCAAATGTAAAAGAAAATTATCGTGCAATCTCTGAAAAGCTTCACCAATAAAACTATTTTTCTAAACATATGAAATAGTCTAGCTTAAATAATAATAATCCTGTTTTATTACCTGAATCTGTAGTGTTTTGATGTTTAGAAAAATTGATAGACACATAATTGAAAGTATCAAGGAATCAACACATTTAAGCACTGAATGGAAATGACTGTAGACAGAAAAAAGTATATTCTTGTCAGAAATTAAAAGGGCTCAAATGGAACTTTTTTTATTTTACTGACAAGTGAAATCTATATGAATTTGAAAATAGATTATCATATATCTCAGGACAACGACAATAGGCCAAATATTAATGTTGTTAGATGTATGTGTGTGTGCACACTTATGATTATTTTGGAACATATTTTACAATTGATTCCCCATAATTCAAACATTTAAACTCCTAAGAATTGGATTAGAATAAACCTTGTGTTCGAATTATCAGGATTTTTCCTTTCGTTTCAAATATGTGTGATACATTCTTAGTGTTTTGAATATATGTATATAGTCTGTAGAACATTATTATTTCTTATAGTACACATAATAACTTGTTTCAAATAAAATGTTTGATTATAACATTCATAAGAAAAAAAAACACAACATGAATTTCCTTTATTCATGTAAACTTCCAGTTGTACCATTCGATATCGACCAAGTAACCATTCGCATAATTTATTGCAATTTCTGTCAATCGTCAAATATTTATGTTGCGTATGATGTGTTCACGTAGAATATATGTTCTTCACTTTTACCCAACCTTAAAACAGTTGAAAGGAAAGCATAAACACAATAGCGTTGGGAAATTATGTCCTCTCGTCTTGCTATTAAGGTCTTGCACAAAACCATTTCATAGATTAATTCAAACCAACACCGCAAGATATGATGTATTATTATAATTACATGCCACAAAGACAAGTTCATAATCTGTGCTTATTTGGGATAACCAATTTAACCATTTTAAGCTCACATCAGTATTTTTAAAGTGAAACATTGCCCAATAAATAGTGATTTTCAGGCTTGAAGTGGGTTCACAATAACCGTGTATTCGTTTAAACGGATGTTATAATTGGTCTTAATATGAAAATATGGCGGGGCCAAAGGTCACAGCTCAAATTGAATGATAGTACAACCAATAGCATCAGTGTTTAAATGAACGAGATTCAACTGTATCTATTTAATAATAAATCTTAATTTATTGGAAAACAAAATAATTCGGTCTCTTTATATTCATATGCATTGGTTCATCTGATATATATTTCATTAATGTAATGATATAGCGATAAAACACAAGTGTAAGTCTGTTTACATAATATCAGTAAAGAAAATCAGATTTCTGCACGACAACCAAAATGCGAGTTTTGTTATCTCATTTATCTTATACTAATAGCTCTACAAGAAATGCAAATATATTTCAATTGTTTGAAATAATGCGACAATCAGTTAGAATTTTCACATTTTATGTAGAATTATATAACTACTTGTGTGTAGCATTTATACATGAACTGTATCACACTATTTACTCAAAATGAGCCACTCTGCTCATTTGCATAGTGAATAGTGTGTACCGTCAAGGTGTAGACACATTGGATGAAACAACCATTTTGGATGAAACAACCATAGGAAACAACCATTTGCATAAGCGTTATGTTTTTCATAAATTCTTTGCTAAATATTAGTCGTTTGTTTATGTAAAACTGTGAAAGTTTATATGAATTCTTGATACAAACAAATTTAAAATGCAATAATTACAAACAAAAGAACCAAGCAATTGTTCTCTGATTGTTCTAAATCGCTAATGTTAAGTAATAATTATAAACGTCACACTTGAAAATGAAGTGGCCCAGACATCCAATGGAAGTTGTGTCCTTTTATGAAACGCCAAAAAATGATTGTTTCCAAAAGGAAACAACCATAGGAAAATGGTTGTTTCATCATGTGTGTCTACACCTTCACTGCAGCACAATAACATAATGAATTTAGTTGGAAAGAAATATAAAACAAAACTCTTGAACCATGTAATGATTTCGATAAATTAGCTAAACAGGATCTAGATAAAGGCAAATAGGTGTGCCCCGTATATACATTGGAGCCGCGGTAAGACAATATAAATTCCTCCATTTTGCTAGATACTGGTATGTCCCTACTGAAGTATCGTCTCTAATTGTTAATGCCTAAATTCTATACAGATTTGGTAACATTTTCAGCACATATTGTCGTTGATGATGACGGCCATTTGTCGTGCGGCTTTACCAGTGATTATTGAACCGTGGTCTCCTGGCAACGTTCGAACCTGAACGTTTGTGAATATCTAAAAAGGTCCGATAGTTTAACTTATGAGACTTCAGGTGAAGACAACACTCAAAACAGTTTTTAGTATATAGTGAAACTAAGGAAACTTAATTGTCGAATAAAGGTTTCAAATTTGAAACGTTAAGCTTAATATTGGAACATTTGTGTTTCAACAATGTCGGTATGATTTTCAAAATTACTAAAATATGTAGTAAAATTCTTAATAAATTGCATGACCAATTTAACAAAAATACTGTACTACTATAAAACTACTATTACTACTTACTATAAACTTACACATACCTTATTCAGTCCTAAATACTCATCCAGTTGCTCTGTTCCAGGTAAAGGTTGTGCCGCTATGATAAGAAAAATATCTAAGTCAACCTTTGGTCCTACTGGCAATTGTACATATTTCTCCATCATTGTTACTTTGTTGAACATTGCAATTTCGGCCTTTTCATGCATCATTTGCTCTTTTTCAGTCGAATGTGGTTTGATTAGCTGAACACATTGATGAACTTTTGATTGAATGTCAGGAAGTGGACGTAATATGTCTTCCAACTGTGAGAAATAAAACAAAATAATATATAATTACATAATAAAATAGAACAGTTCACTTTGAAACACTCCTAGGCTTTATATATGTGAAAACTATATGCTCCGATCATATACCTTTTTTAATTGAGTAAGAAGACTCACTAAATGATGCTCCGGAATAAATTGATTGCATGCTGCACTATTTTACTAAATCTACCACAAAAAGATATGTTCTTTTGATTTTGTATTGTTATAATTATATTATTTTATATTATTTGCTTATGCATTTATAAACTTAGATAGTTTGATTATTCGACTAGAGATTATTTTATGTTTTGCGAATTTCCATCGTTTGACTTTCGATAAAAAAATGTTTTTATAACACCAGGTGGAGAAAAAAGTGCCGAAATTTAAATCGCTAAACACTTATTATTCTCTAAAACCCCGTTGAACAGGCCACTGTGTTTTATGGATGCAAGATGTAAACACCATTGAATAAAACTCTTGAGGCCCCCATGCAACTCCAGTGTGCCTTATTTGGTCATTTAAGGTTCTATGAAGAATTTAAACTGTCACTTTATTATGCATCCAAGATGTGAACAACATTGAATGTAACTTTTAGTCCCCATGTCTTAGGACCAGGCCACACGGGAAACTTTTTCCAGCTTGTTTATCTAACAAACCGTTGTTTACATTGTATTCCTTATTGAAAATTAAAGAAAAAACGTCTAGCTTTAAAAAAAAACGCAGTAAGCGTTTTGCTGCGTTTTTTATTTTCCATAAGGAATGCATTGAAACTCTCGGTTTATTTCGATAAAAAAAGCTCAATGAAGCATTCCGTGTGGCCAGACCCTTATATGGTCTCTAAGGTTCTATGTAGACCTTTTTGATTGAATCAATATGAGTATGCAATATTCTATAGAATCTTAATCCCATGATGAATTCCACTAGACTAGGTCCATTTTGTCTGTACATAGGCACAGCGGTAACGGTCAAAAGCCCCCACCCCCACCCCGCGAAAATCCCTCCTCACGTAAGTAGATCTTTGTGACGTTAAATTTTGTCCCTACCAGAAATTGCATCACAACAACGTGATATCGCGACATCAAATACAAAGCGTCAAGATGACGTCATTATTACTATAAAGCCACATGTAAATAACGTTATTATAGGGATACGTCCCAACAGTTTATCACTATTAACTAATAATGACGTCAAGATGAAGTTTTGCATTTGACGTATCGTTGACGTCGCCATATGACGTTGCAGTGACATAATTTTTGTCGGGAGGTTAGTTGACGTTGTAAGGACCGCATTAAAAACTCAATTGCGTGAAGATGATTTTCGCCGAGGGAGGGATGCTTTCCGCCGGGGGGGGGAGGCATTTCGCATAGCTTTAAAAAAATGGTGAGGGGGGCTTCGCGCCGGGGGTTGAGGTGGGATTTTAGCCTAGATTGCAAGAATTGGGTAGGGCTTTTGGCCGGGTATGGGGGGCTTTGCGCCGGGGGGCTTTTGGTCGGGGCGTGGTTTGCCCTAGAATCTGCATACACATATTGATTAAATAAACGTTGCCAAGAACCAGGGACGTCACTAGCAACTACAAACCGACAAATACACTGATATTTCATTGGCTATATACATGACTAAAAAGAGCATATCTTTTTGTGGTAGGTTCATTTATAATCATTATTCGCCCTTTACCTTGTCACGATCCATCGGAGTGAACCGATTGACAAAAATCAGAAAAGTATCGATTGAATTCCCTCCAGTGTATATGTGTCTGTAGCGTGAACTCGAAGCGGCAAAATGTTGTGGAGATCCTTCGATGAGTGTCATGGATTTGATGGTGTCTGTTTTTAGAAGTTGACGTGTCATTTCTACACACACTGTGGCGCCATAGGAGTAGCCAGCAAGGCGATAGGGACCGTTTGGCTGAATGTCCTTTATGAGCTGTAGAAACATTGAAATATTTGTGTTATATTTTATAGGAATGAAACATACATATATGTAGGGCTTTGCAATAATTCAATACCATGTGGCGTGACTGTACATTATATCTGCAAACGTATCGATCTGAAATAGGCGTTCTTAATTTGTAACTTTTGAATTTATGTTAAACATAATGACAATTTCATAATAATTAAACAAAATAAATAGCATCATACCTTGATATAGTAAGACGCCAGGTCTTCAATACTCGTTGTTGGGGCCTCTGTAGTGTACTGTAAACCATACACATCCCCTTTGATCCGTCCCACAACTTCGCGCATTGGTTCAACGCTACCCTCTATTGGATGCAACAGAAACATCGGTTCTGCTACACCCTCAGTTACGCTCTCCATTTTGATAACTGGTTTCTCAGGCATTAACATATGGTAGTCAGTGGGTTCGCCTTTCGAAAGCATAACCGGCTCATTAGACACTGTTATGGTATTGCAATTCATTAGGTTTTCCAGTTGTTTGAATGTGAGTTGTCTGATGTCTTTCATAGAGACGGGTGCGTCTAGAGTGCGATCCAAAAGTTGTTTCACTTCTACGCTCATCAGAGAATCGATTCCAATGTCACCGAATGTCAGTTCAGGATTGACCGACTTTGCATCAGAGATACCTTAAATGTAATACATGTACATAAAATATGATATAATTAAAATGCAATAAGCTATATTATAAGATTTAAATAATATGTTGATATCTGTTTACATAATTATATATATATATTTCTATGAGAAACTTATTCCACTGCTCATATTCACAGCAAATTTAAAATCAGATATGAATACCGTATATCGTTTTCGTAATCATCTTAATCATAAATGTAATATAAATCAAATAAATTAAAACCTAGGATATGGGCGATGTCGTTTTGTAACTTCTCAATCTCATCCCCTGTTCCACATTGAGCCACCTTTTTCCCATCATCCTTTTCCTCGTCATCCGGTAGAACATAACAGCTGACTACGGGGTGTTTCATGGGTTGATTGAGGAATCCATCAAGCGATGCGAGACAAGAACTTATAGGTTGTTGTTGGGTACCGATGACTTCAGCCTCCTTTTTGTAGTTCCGTGATACGACCCCTACGTCGCCTATGGCTCCCCATTGTATCGCGAGGCCTGTTAACAAATGCAAATATATACTCTGTGTTAGTTTATCGATTGACATATACTATTGATATTTATTCATATCCTATTCAGGTCCTGCAAACGAATTACATAAAACGAATTAAATGACTTTACATTTTTTTCTTCAGGCTAAGGTTCGAACTTCTTCTCCTACATGGAAGTGATATAGGATACTCCTTCACAACGATGGTAGTTTTTATAACGTGCTAAGTCGTCGTCGCGCCGTTGATGCAACGTTGTTCATAGACCCCAATGGAAATATAAAATGTATATAGGCCCAAACCGTTACATTCTTTGCTAGGCATGGGTAGATCGCATTACCTGGTTGTCCATCCTTAACTCGTTGGTCACAAATACGTTCCATGTACGAATTTGCGAATCCATAATTGGTTTGGCCCTGGTTTCCCAATAGCGCTGCTATGGATGAAAATGCAACAAACCACTTCAAGTCCTTCTTGCATAGTTTTCGTGTGATCTTGTCCAAATTATCGATTCCTTGCACCTTTGGTTGGCAGACCTTTTGGAATGATTTGGCTGTTTGGTCTTGGATAATATTGTCATCCAGAACCTATGAGAAAACAATGAGTGATTTGATGTTTGTCGTGAAAATGACATAAATAAGATACAGTGGAGATCAGAGGAGAATTCAATTCCCGTTTTGCAAAAACATATCCTGTCATTGAGTCCCTCAATGTTCGTATAGGCATTTGAGTATGATACAGAAAAATGTTTCTTATCAGACTTATTATAATAATTGATAAATAATTTTTTTAATTAACAATTAATGCTTCAATGCATAGTTTTTTGACAGTTACCATTGCTAGATGAAATATTCCACCTATAGGTGCTGTCTTTGATATCTGTTTGATGAGTTGTTTCGTTTGACCATAGTTGTCAATACTATTGGTTGCCACGCTAACATGAACGCCATCCATTTCATTCCATTTCAGTAAACGCCGTTCCTGGTAACCTGTGATAGTAACATTAAAAAATGCAACGAATAAATGAACTTCATAAAAAAAAAACATTTTTTTTTAAATATAAATTTACTTTACCCTGATTGAAATTATTTAATACATTATGAAGTTATTTAAAACACATCGCATTTATTTTATCTCTTAATAATCCTTTATATAGCTTGTAAAACATCTGCAAATCTACATAGGGGCACGGCTGCTCTGTTCTGCTCTAGCAATTTATTCAAAAATAAATTACATTGGCTCGCCACCACTCATTTTGGCTCTTATACATTATAGAATGTTCATTATAAATCGATATCCCGTCGTTTTCAGGATCCCACCCTAGACAAAAAGTGTACATATAATGGGATAACCTGTTTTTACGCCCGACCGCGATGTCAGAACAATAGTTCGGGCCCCTCTATCAATGAGCCACTGGGTCAGTTGCAAACCAAATCCACCAAGACCTCCAGTCACTATGTAGCTTTTATAAGGATCACAATATGTCCTCGCCATTGCCTGCATGGTGAGTTTGGGACCTCGGTGAGTATCATCTCTGATCTGAAACGTCAGGAAAGCAAGGGCTTATCAGTAATCATGCAAATATGGTTATATTCATCAAAATTAAGTTACATGCATTCATCTTGCTCATTATGATTATCATAGCCTGCTTCGAACATTTATTCTTTCCCATAGAAATCATAACGCTATCCATATAAAAGTGCATGAATGAATATGCATTCAATGTTTGTGTTTCTTAGTTGAGCTAGATTTACCTGTATGAGACATTTGCCAATGTGCTTCCCTTGGGCCATAAATCTGAAAGCACTCTCAACTTCATCTTTCTCAAACACGGTAGATTTGAGGGGCTTGATAACTCCCGTTTTCAATCCCTTTTCAAACAGATTGTACACTTTCATCCACTCAGGGTTATCATTGGTAAACAAAGAATCCAACAGTATTCCATGAAATGTTGTATTTTTTAGGAACAGTGCCATGCCCAAAGGTGTATTTCGAGCCAGATCGTATTTTCCTAGTTCTAGGAAACGGCCATGCATTGCTAAGCATCGCAAACTGGCTTGAAGTTTCTCGTCAGCTAAAGAGTTTAATATGACGTCACATCCGTGTCCATTTGTTTCGTGCATTATGTGATTCTCGAATGAAATATCGCGAGAATTAGCAAAATTCCTTTCGTCCAATTGTGGAAATCGCTGCTTGAGATAATCACGTTTCTGTTGATAAGCAAACATGGATTCAGTTAAAGATTATTCAAGGTTATATAGTCAATTCATTATCAAACAATGCAGACCATATGATAGACCATTTGATAGGGAACTCTACTTTTATCACAACTATTTTGATTTTTATCATATACATATTATTTGTATTAGACTATATGTAAATTCTAGACTACTACTGTGACATTTGCAAAAATAATAAGCATATTTATATAGTATTGCATCGTTGGGTTTATTTTATCCTGTATATCATATAAAAAAGACATACCTCTTGACTTCCCACTGTTGCATATACTCGACATCCAACATGCAAAGCAATAGCAATCGCTGCTTGTCCAACTGCCCCACTCGCCGAGTGAATCAACACAACGTCTCCTTTGCGAATATTTCCACGCACTGATAGTGCATAAAACGCAGTAGAGTACGCAACGGGTACTGACGCTGCTTCTTGTAAGCTCCATGCTTTTGGTACGGTCCAGAGAAACCGCCTATTGACGGCAACACTCGTAGCTAGAGCCTGTTTCAAAATTACGTGTAATTATATATTTTGAAATTAAGCATGTGTGTGATGAGTTTGATAAATGAAGGTTTGAGCCAACATGTAGATACAATTTAAATGTGAAGACAAAATCATAACGATAACCGTAACCTACCTTTGCCGGAAGTATTCCCATGACACGTTTTCCTTTGTTGTCAAATCCTGAAAACTCCATTCCAAGTAAACATTTATCACTTTCGTTTATTTCTGGAATAGCATCTGGTGGAAGTTTTCCTGTAAATCATATTTGATAAAACGAAATTATGAATAATAACCAATATATTTAGATTAAGCTACTCCCAACAAATTGATGCATTATGACGTTATATACTTACCAAGAAGGCTACTTCCAACAACAAATCCAAAATACACTTTATAAACTTGACTTACAATACGTAAAGAGTATGATATTTCCATTACAATGAGTTCTATCGTATTCTGTTTTATCACATTAAGATATCAAGTTTACCCGATGCGAGCATGACGTCGCGAAAGTTCAACGCCGCGTAGGAAACCTCGCAAAGGGTATCCACATTGCTCCGTTTCTGATTGAAATATTTCAGGGGTGACTCGATCCATTGAAGACTCGACAGGTCTCCTCGAGTGAGTACATCCAGATAGGCATGCTCTGTCTCGTGGCTTAGTCCTATATGAATATATATATTATATATAAATTACAAATGTTTCATTAACAGTTTTTCATGGTACCTATAACCATTATAAATTATTACTTATGGTAAATTCACTAACGCTTTTATTTATTTCAAGATAAAGTATATACCGTTGTATCCACCCATGGTTAAAGAGCAATTCATTAAATTCTGATCGTTCCTTTTTTGCTATTTTATTTTAAATATGCAAGACCATTTGCTACAGCACTCTCATTTCTAACTACTCACCTTTTGTTAAGGAGGAATTCATGTAATGTCCCCATCGGCCATTCTGATAAACATTGACAACAAGGTCTAGTCCTTTTTGCCTCTCAATCGTCTTAATTGGTAGCTTTGGGTCATCCTTGATAATGGATCTAAAATAAAATAAGTTTGTTGTTAACTTAATTCGCTTTATGCATGATGAATTTGTAAACAAATATAAAAGTTTGTTTTGTTCAATTTACAGTCAAGAAACATGAACAAAAATCTGCTTACGACTTATATGATAAAAGAAACGGTTAACTCAATAATTTTGATTGAAGTATCAAATTGATTTTAGAACCTCCTGAATTTTACAGAAGCAATACTTCAGTGTAATTTATTTAAACTATGAACAGCACTTGATAATCATACCAATTTACCTGACATTTTCTCCATGTAATTCCTTCCTTAAGCATGCAACTAGACCCAAAGTACCACTTTTCGGATTGGATGATTGCACCCAAATTCTTTCATCTTTGTCCAGACTCTGTTTGATTTCCTCAACCCACTTGAAATCTAGTCGTGATACATCTATAGTCTTAGAATCTTTGTTTGCATCTCTACCCAATTTTCTGTAGAGAAACATTGAATTGAAGAGACTGACATTATGTGAGACCTTTGTGAATCCAATGTGGTCCATTTTCTGAATGATGACCGTAGAGCTGTGCTGTTTTCTATTTTCTACATGTCTGTCAATTGTATGTTCGGCTCCGTGTAATGTTTCCAAGTTGTACAATGCATCAACAACAATTGCCAAGCCTGGGTTCTGTGTGGCACCATGTAGAAGAGCAAAACTTCCTTCTTTGATACTATTTGAAATCAACGCCATCCTATTCAGTGAATCTTCATTAATAACCGCATCATTCAGTATAACCAAATCTGCATTTAACGCTGCACTGGGAATACCTCCTTCACCATCCCACTGACATGTGGAAACACCAACGTGAGTTGCATCCTTGTTTTCCCCTTGTGGTTCGTCCGATGTAACAACGACATATTTTGTTGTTAAGCTCGGTTGCGATTGCAGCCACGGCAACAGTTGCTTATAAAACTGCCCACCGCCATATTCCACCACCTTGAAGGCATATCGACTGTAAGCATTTTCAATTGCGGTTTGCAAGCATGATCGCAAAACCTTTGGCTGTCTCAGACATCCCAGCACTTTATCTTTGACAAATAAGTCGTTATGCTTGGGTTTCATCGGGTCGGCCACAGGGTCGTGGACATTGAGATTTTTGATAAACGACCGCAGTGTTTCGTTGTCGTCGTTTTTGTTAATATTTTGCATTGATTGTGCTTTGATTTTGTTCGCTTTGGTACTGGTACGATTCACATGGTTTCCATTTTGAGTTACGAGTCCGTTATGGTTTGTTGCTGAATCATTTCTAGAATTATCCAGGAGTTTGAGAAGCTTGCCGTAAATTGGATTCGTATCTTTAGCAGCTTCAAGTTTGTATTTCAGTAGATCCTTACATTCTTCCAGGTACTGCTTTCCATCGCTTATTTCGATTGTCTGATCAAAGGGAGCGAATTCATAGATCTGTGTGATTGGTTGTTTGAAAAACTCACGCCGTGGCGCTGCAGTAGCTTTTATGCCTTTTATGGTTATACCACCGGAAGTTACTTTATCCATGGTTGAATCAAACGTTGCCACATATTCTGAAATATAAATCTTAAATAGAATTATTTTGTCGAGTAGAAATAATCGGATAATAACATACCATGGGCAATTGTAGGAGAACTAAAGTATATAAAACATAAATAAAACAAAAGATAACTTATGCATTTGCATTCATCATACCATTTGTTAACAGTTTCTAAAATATAATTACTTTGAGACGCGGGTTTTGCTTTCAAATGTGCATTTGGATCAATGCTTATTGAATGAATTCTGGTGGGCAAAAGATATCCATTTTTGCCTAGAATACCCAGTTGCAGCATTCCATCCAAGAATGGAATCCATTTGTCTGTCCATTGCAAACCCCCATGCGTTGCTGAAACGGAAACTACTATCGACATTACATCTCAATATAATAGTACATATACGAATTGAGGCAGATGTCGTTAAGACGTATTTGTCCTTTTATCTAAGAAATATACACTTTTACGACCAGTGAAATTAACCAAACTTCATAAACAAACATGAATTGGCTGGGTGTACTTATTATCTAACATATAAACATACTGAGTAAACCATGAGGGATACATACCTTTTGAATCCACAGACGACAGTATCTGAAATTCTTCTCCATATTCATATCCTCTCAGCCGAAGTTCCTGATAAATCTCTTGTCTATTCATTTGCAAAGTTTTCATATCACTATTTGTTGCGATACTGGGCGAGCGCATGGAATGATCATCTGCATGAGCGCGTAATGCTGAAGCATCCGAAAGTTCATTGACCTTTCCGCTGACTATAAGGTCGCCACTGTCGCAATCGATTTCAAACTGGCTCGTCCCAGGGTGGATATGAACATGTAAGGTGATTGGGGACATCTCTGGTATCACTGTGGCCTGGTGGATATGGATGTCTTCCATGACTACAGGTAACTGCTCGAAATGAACGCCTTTGAACTGTGCCTAAATTTATACAAGAAATATATTGCACGATATACACTGCATAAGGTTTTATTTGAAATTCTAGATTTCCAATAGATAGAATACATTTAAGTAGATTCTTCTCAACCTGCAACCGAGGGGTTTGCTGACGATTCTAAAGTCTATGTTAGCTCAAAACAACAGCTTAGCATATTCATAGTCATATCTAAGAATATAAGGTCAGTTACCAGGGTTTTCCAAACAAGAACTAGGTAGCCAGCTCCAGGGAAGACGACTCTGCCGTCCAAAGTGTGATCGAGAAGGTATCTGTTTTCACTATCCGCACTTGTGGTAATCGTAAAGCTGTGACTGGTACTGGAGGCTCCTCCTTTTTCTGTAGCACAACAATGTTTAAAAACGGTATGAACAACTTGGAAAAAAACACGGTTAAAATACTAAATATTATCTGAGAAAACATGTTCAATTTCTTAAATTCTGAATAAAAAACTTGAAGCCCTCCTATATTATGTAACATTAACACACATTCTCCAGTATCTATAATTTTGATATGCATCTATATTTATATCTGTAATTTAATGAATAAGTATAATTAAAAGACACTTGATTACATCTTTAATCAAACTTTTCTCTACCTAATATGAAATCGTCTACTGTAGGAACTCTCCAGGATTTTGAATGGTCCCATCGCAATAATGGAGATATCATAGGCGTTCCTCTTTGCACCGGAAACGATACCTTCGGGTAAAGGCGCATGATATCAAAGTTGACGCCTGCGTTGAATATTCTGTAAAATATGCATTAATCGAAAATAAATATTTTTTGCATAGTCATTAGATACCGATCTCTATTTAAAGGACTGTGGCAATTGGCAATATATATCTTTTTTATAATAGTCTGTCAATTAAAAAAGTTGCTGAATGACAGTTATCTTTCGATCAAACTTTACAAAGTCGACATGACATTCGGTTATATATAAACGTTTTCCCGACCCCCTCTTTGCAAACTTTAGAAAAACGTCTTTTTTAAGGTCGCGACAAAGTCGGGCGTTGTAAGACGTTTTGTGGCGCGCGACACAGATCCGCGTCAAGAAAACGGTGCTTTAGAACCAAATGAACTAAACGTCCTGTTGATATTGTCGAATTCGACTTAAATGGAAAAAAGGGTACTGTGAATAGTTTAAATAAACATCCTAAATGACAACTTACTTTCCAAGACTCGACAGGAAATATTCTCTGTTATCACATTCCTTTCTCAGCATCCCAACACGAGTGGTTTCTGGCTGGAGGGCTCGTTTCAAAATCGCTTGCAATATGCAATGCGGTCCAATTTCGATAACAATGGCATTCTTTGGGATATGGTTTGCGGCTTCCTGGAATAGTACGGGGCTGACCAAATTGTTGACGTGATATTCAGCCGAGGAATAAGCGGCCAAATCCGTGGACCAGCTTTCTTCTGGGATTGACGAACTGATCCATTTCGATGTACGAGGACGATTGGCTTTTATGACCTTGATTGAAATAACAAATCAATTTATTGTATCATGAAGGTGATATCTAAATCTCTGTTTTAATCAAGATATTATGTTGTATTAGTATTAAGTCAAAGTCAAAACTACGATATCAAAAACAGAATACCTTTTTTAACATTTCAAGCAAATGCGGACCAATTTGCGCCATAACAGGAGAGTGAAAGGCTACACCCGATGAGTCTACTTCTTTTGCAAAAATATCCTCTTGTTTCAATTCGTGGACAAATTCGTTCACTTTTTCCTTTGCACCTGTAGATCAAATACTTTATGTACAGTGAGTCGGGGTGATATGACATGTAAAATGATTAGTGGAAATGGAGACAAGAAATTGTCTTACATTTTTATGTGTAGCATCAGTCGTGTTAACCTACATGTAATTTATTACACACACTTATAAGCAATCATAAAATCAAATTCATCAACAGAAAAGTACATGAATGTTCAAATTTCGTACTAGTTCCGAACTTCTTTTGACAAAGGCATCAACGATAAACCATTAACACAACAACTATAATCGATAAATGTATAACGGCACAAACGCGTATCCTTAAACGCTAAACGCTAAGACGACAAAAAGTAAAGCAGCAACAGATAAGGTTAAAATACCTGATATCGTTATCGTATCATGCGCATTATGACAAGCCGGTACAACGCCATCGGGACATCTCGCTATTGCTTCATCCCATGTCATTCCTACAGCTGCCATACCACCAGCTGGCAGCTTGGCATCTTCAATACACCGGCCTCTCCAGTAAGCCACAAGCACTGTTTCCTCGGCTGTAAGGCCGCCGTCAGCATATGCACAGCCTACTTCTCCAACGCTGTGGCCTACTATACCGTCGGGTTGTATGCCTAGGTGATGGAGCGTGTCTACTAGGGCAACCTGACAGATTCAATATATAAATATATCATAGAATAATGTGTATTAGATTATGTGAATATTCGATTTGTTAACATTTTTATTGAAATGTTATTTAAGTTCAAAGCGATGTTACGATCTATTATAGTGTTGTGTTTATTCTTATGCCAAAATTCGCCGTGACCTTAATACAACGTTTTCTCGGTGTCGCCACAAAGTAAACTATTCGGACCACTTTGCCTATGATACAACATTTTCGAAACATCGTACTGTGGCTTGTCGAGTGGGACGGAAACCCTTGATCATTATACAGTTTAACGCTGAAAACGTAACTTTACAACTTAACCCTACCTCAATTGCTGCGATGCAGACAAACGAATTCACTGTGCTCCTAAACGTTTCCTCCGTGCCGTTCATAATCAACTCCATCAAATCAACGCCATGTTGTTTCAGAGCGGCACCACTTCTTTCTAGACTCATTCTAAACACCTGAATATCCATGAGGTCACGTGCCATCCCTGGCCATTGCGAACCCATGCCGCTGAATGCGAACCAGACCTCTCTTGTATCGTCACTCGGATGCTATAAAGACACACGGATTTGCATAACCGTATTGTAACATTACAACTGTTTCGTTTTATTTAAATGTATTTTTTATACAAAACTCGAAACCCACCTTGCTGCTAAAAATACAATGAGCGATTTAGAACCATTCTAAGTAGCACTTTGTTTCTGTATAACCCAAACTCATCTCAATGACATAATTACAACTAGACTGAATATTCCAATGCTGTACCTTAGATTCATATTGGTGCACACCATTTTTCAGGAGCGTATATCCTCTGTATTGGTGTGTTTTTGATTGTGTAATGTTCTTCTGCAAAAGGGCTTGCAATTCCAGACTGCATTTGTTTTTCCGCACATAATCCATCATTGTATGCAACCCCTGTAAATATAAATGATTATGTGATAGTTCCAGGTAAATGGTCCAGCCAGACAATTTTAGATCGGGGATGGCAGTAAAGGATACATTAGAGTCGATTTTCCTTAAAATTTATTTGTATTTTATTAATGGGAAATCGGCAGATTTGCTTAGCTGCAGGGTGCCCCTAAAAGGCTAAAGGTCCATGCTTGCTTAGAATCATGTTGTGTGTGTGGGCTTTTTGCTCTGGTTTTCTGATGTTGCAT
This sequence comes from Hydroides elegans, assembly GCA_001703475.1. NCBI lineage: Eukaryota > Metazoa > Annelida > Polychaeta > Sabellida > Serpulidae > Hydroides > Hydroides elegans. The sequence continues at coordinate 277 of LQRL01010808.1, read as the reverse complement.
CATTTCAAATGATTATTTGAATTTAAATGTTCAAAAAAAAATCTTAAAGAAGCATTGATATATTTTTAATTTAAATTTAATGTTCACAGGTTTATGGAGAAATGTTTAGGTAAATATACACATACTGGCTAGGAAAAATTTACTTTTAATTTTGAATATAGGCGTAAGCTCTTTAAAGTTATGGACCATTCCCATAATTGTATTGATGATTTTAAAAGCAATTTTGATTATGAAAATATTGTAGTATAATGTATGTATATTTTTAAAAATGAAATTG
>LQRL01010803.1:39814-57569 GCA_001703475.1 Hydroides elegans | reverse complement strand
GGGGGGGGGGGGGGGGGGGGGGGGGTGGTCAGGGTGGTCGTGATGCAAATGTTTGGTATGTTTTAACAAAAATATTTAGATTTGCCCGGCCATTTTACCACATCTTACTCATATATCACTTTTATCTAGAAAAGTATCGGAAACACCAAACCAGCGACCGACAGGTTTACTTAAATATCAAAGTGAACCCAGTTTGATTTTTTAAAAATTCTATGTGTTTTTTGGATAAGTATGACTCATATTGGCCCGAAAGATATTCGTGTAAAGTTTGAGGCGATGAAATATTATTCCTTAAAGTAAACACATTATTCTTTATTCAGCAATGTTGCCAGCAAGAATAGATACTCTTCAATATGGCATGCCCCTTTATTGAAAGTCCATCAAAATTCGTACATTCAAATGTTCCAGGCCATATAAGAACCAATCATAGATTCATCTATTCAGTTAATTCATTATATTATATACATAAACGAATTTCTTGATATATGATAAAAAATAAGTTTCCATATTTGTTCTGTTCTGTTCAGCAAGGTACATTTCCCAGCAGAAAAGGTATCCTTATATCCACTTATTTTATATAAAATCTGTTCTTTATAGGACAAATTTTACTATGAAAAATATTGGTCTGTATTTAAAGTCTGGAAAAAATGTTGTAAATATGAAATCCCATAATGCATTTTTAACCTGTTAAAATATGGAATATGATTTAATAAGATAACATCGTGGAAAAAGAAAACGAAATATACTTTAATACTATTTTTATTTTTACCAGTCTACTGTGTCGCGAAAGAAGCGGTTCTAAAATAAAGATTATATATTTTATTAATGTAATTTTTCATGCATTAGAAATCTTGTATAAATACACAAAAAGCAAGGACTCGATTTTCTGAAATGTATTTATATCTCTTAAACTTATATATTTACTCAAACAAAAAACACATTAGGTTAGAAAAATATATAATGACCTGTAAAACTAAGTAACGGCTATTACATGAGTTGAATAAATCCGACTCCAACGATATAAACTAATAAACATCTTTTGTATAAATATTTAGCGCATAAGCATTGCATGTTTTTCAACGTAAGTAGCTTATTTCGGACAGGCCTTTGAAAAGCAGCATATTTTAATTAAGTTTAAGCAAAAAGATTGTTCTGTTTATTAACACAGCAATATGCGTCATGATTTGCTTTGCAGATTGCCTGCTTAATCGATTTATCAGACACAATGTGCCTGTTATGCAACAAAACAGGAACAAAAACTGTTCTATTAAAAGCCTAACATAACAAATATAGCAGTCAAATATTAATTATATCAAAACATTATTATTTTTATTATGGGATTATATTATAAAAATACGGAATAGGTAGACGGCTGATGCACAACGGTGTCGAATTAGATTAATCAAATATAGAGGCAGACAAGCTCGTTAGATTACAGTTCGCATATTACTACATAGATATCTTTGATATAAGTATTGAATATTGTTCAAGCAATATTATCATCCAACTTTACATGTAAAAGACATATTTTATCAAACCCTTCGCTTTTGCACTCAACGTTTCAATTAATCTTTTAAATGTATGGCTGATTGCTTTTAGATACCAATATATTATATGTGGTGTAATTAACACCTTGTGCTTAGCCGAATGGAATACTCAAAATATGTTTTGACAATAACACACCATACCCGATTGAACGAAACATTGTTTTATTATTAATTAAATCATTTATTTTCAATTTAAGACATTATTACTATTGTTATCAATGCCTGCACTTGTTGCTTCACGATTATCTTGCGATTTCGTTTCCCCATAATAATGGCTATAATAAAACTGAATAAATATTGTTGAGTGAGAAGTGCGTCTTACATACTCTTATTATGACAAATTAGATTAAGGTTTATAAATGACACCGATGAAAAAAATTGCAATGACTTTTCGAAGTTACTGGAGTGAAATGTATTAGATATTGAAATAAAACACTATATCTAGTTTTCATGTGGTTTTTTCTTAGTGGATGATATAGAACTGACATCCGGTTCCATTGCTGATCATGCATGCGTTACTATAGGTGGTTAGAAATACATATTATGCCTTATATATACATGTACTTTTATGCGGTGTTAATAATATGAACTTATTTAATGCATATACATACAATAGTGAATACATATAAATACTTCAATTTCAATTTAATTGTTAAATTCTAAGCATAATAAACGCAATAAAAATTATAATTATTAATGTTAATTCTTGATTTTGGCGCATGACGTACCCTGTTCTCTTGTTTTCCTGTAACATATTTATAGTCTTAGGGCCAAGATCACTTGCTCAAAAAGAATTTAAAGCCGTTCTTCAGGTTTGGTCTAAATCAAGTGGCTTAAGATATATATCAACTGAATGACAGGGCAGTCCATAACAAAGTAATTGAGCCCCCCATAATTTTCAACATTTGCAGAAAACGTGCTTAACGTTTTAACCGGAATCATTGCACTTTAACAACGCCATAATTTTTAGGTAAACCCCACCTAATGCATCAATTTACTTGTTTTGCTTTTGAGCAATACCATGATTGCCTCACATATTCCTACAATCAGCATTCGTTTTAAACAGCAGCCTAGTTTATCGTCATAGTCAATGTCATAATGATGCTCACAATGAACAAGGTTGATGGATCTATCAAAGAAGAATGCCAGTTTTCCTTTTGTTTTCACGCCATTGCGCAGGTGTCTATACAGTGAATATGCTACGTCATATGGTGATGCCTCTGAAATCAGAAACGCGCAACGGTGACTTGTCATTTCATTCATCAGGCATGTCTTTAACATGTATGTCGTAACAATCTCCTCGATACAAAAAGGTTCAAGAAGTCGACTAGCTACGTGATTTGGTAGAGTGAACAGTTTCGGTGATCGTGCTGCTTTTGCGTAAATATAACCAACGCGAATAGTATCTGGGAGATTGAGAATAAACTTTGATTCGATATCAGAATATGAAACCAGAAAGTGGGCGTTTTCCGGATTCGTGGTCTTTCGCAACGATACTTTTGGGATAAGGTAAAATACCGCGTCGTCAACCGCTAATTCTCTTTCTCTTTTTGAAAGTGTATACATTGGATGCGGAAAGGCAAAAACAAAGTCAACTGAGACTACCACATCTTTTATAACATCGTTTCGATAAAGTAAACGAAAGCAGGATATCTTGTCTTTGCGTTGCAGTGAAAATTTACCAGCTGAGAAAGGGGAGGGTATGTACGTATTTTCAAATGCGTATTCCATTGCATCGCAGAACTCTACTTCCAACTTTTGAGGACAGAGAATATTCTCACTACGACACACACGGAGCCAATTTTTATGTGCATGTGTTTCAAGCACTTGTATACTTGACTGTGACGATAAGGAGTCATTGATTTTAAGACCAGTAGTGTCCTGTGCGACACAGGTAATGTCTGCTTCGTTTGGCACAAACGTTTTGGTTCCCTCTCTTAGACTTCCACTTTTCTCTGCATTGAACGCAAGAAACGAATATTTTGCACTGGATGATATTGTTCTCGAAAATTCGTTCATGATTGCAATTAGAGAGTCAAAAAGCTCAACTGTTGGAGACCAAAGGGTTGAGTCTTTGTATAAGACTGATTGTTCTAAGAACTCTATGCAATCAGTGTATGATGTGGCTCGTAACCCGTATATTGTGTCGCAGTTACCTATCCGTTCATACCATTCGGTCATTTCTTCCCAATATTTTGGATCATATTTATGTACATTTCTAGGATTGATAAACTGTGTTACAATCTTATAGACTTCTTCGTGTTGGAGAGAAAGGTAAAGTGGACTCATTCCTGTGGCATCGCAATCAAATATGCTTTCACTTGAACTCCATAATTTCACCATTGCTAAGCATCCTATTCGAGTTGCAAACGTCAAGTTACTTTCTCCTTCAAATTTGCATCGACTAAAAAACAAGAATAAAAGATAATGGAGTTGTGAATGGGTCAATTTCAATAGTAAAAATATTTTATGAACATTTAACGGTTATTCGATGAAACTTAAGTTCAAAGAAGAAACATATTGAAATGTAAGTTCATATACCAAGCAATGTCGATCAAATGGTCATTACTCTCGTTCTCAAGAATGTTCATGATTTCAGGTGTAATATTCCCAGAGAGATAGTACACAATGGCTGTATCTATTGGTGTAAGCCCTCGCCATTCTCGTGTTAGAGAACCATTGTTTCTGACGATTTGTCTGAACTTATTTCGAGAATTAACCCTTATTGCGGCATGAATAGCTGATTCACCATCTTGAAATGAACTGTTTACATTTGCACCTAATCCAATTAAATATTCAATCAACGATGGCGGTAAAATAGAGACTGCGATTGCGAATGTTTCAGGTGGTTCATGAACTTGTAGGCCATGTTTAATAACTTCAAATATTTCTTCCACTCCTTTAGGGCATTCCATATTGAATATTTCATATCTCCTTAAGCTATGTGATTGTGAACCCGCTTCTAGTTGTAATAAATGGTTGAGGACTCTTCCGTCAGGCCGGTGCTCTGATTCCTTTTTTACAAAAAGACACAGAAATTATATCAAAGGGATTACTATGATACTCTTGCAATTGTTCGCAAACAGTTAACATGACATAAAATACCTACTGTGCCAAACGCTAAACAAAATGTTGAAATAAAAATGTATCACTAAAACTTGGATAATTTGGTCCTTCCTTTCTGACGAAGTTTAAGTTGTGATTAACAATAATACAGTCTCTGTTTACATAGACTCATTTCATCATTCGGGTCAACATTCAATACCAAACTATTGAATGTAATAAATTTCCCCAGGACGTATGTGATAATCAGATTAAGGATGTGGGATCCAAACACGAATACAAATAACCAAGGTCATTCTAAAATAGCAGTCTTAAATTAGTTTGCTTATTTCACATGTAAAGCTACAAAGCTTTTGAAAAAACAACGGATCAGACCTAAATGGCTGCTATACGATAGCATACTGTTAGTATGTTTTACTGTAAAGCGTGATTGAAAATGTCAGTGATGGAGTGCATTGGAACCATTTTTTGAGGAGCCGATCAGGTACATGATAATCGCAATCTTGGTTTGGGCAGGACAAACATAAGTTTTGATTTTAAAATATCAAATCAAGGGGAAATAATTCAAAATATCATATCTTCATATTTTCGTAAAACTCACTAACATAAAAACTGATTGACCATAATGACGTCATAAGGAATACTTACTCTTTCACTCTGTAACACCCTTAATTTATATCTAGCATCTATAGGACTCAATGCTGCATTTGCAATGCACGTAAAACCTTCGGGATGTTGCCAAAAAGGGTCTCCTCCACACAGCAATAGTTCTCTTACGACTGTATGATCAAGTTCACCACAGGCACGATAGAAAACTGGCTGAAGCTTTTCTTTCGTCAGATTTTTTGCAATAGTCTTGATTGCATTTGCTGTCAACGAATTAGGTTTTATACATGCATCAGAAATTCAATAAACAAATAAATTCAACTTGATTGGGTAGTCTAGTTAGTAATATAAAACTTTTTGACTTTGAGCCTTTCAATAATAACAGGAATGTCAAGATTTTCTTGATATTGCTTTAACAATAAATACTTCGCATCCAATTAGATTTGCTAAAGACCACTATGATTTGCAAAATCCATTTTTATGATTAGTACTAATATACCTCCAGAATTGATAATATATTCATTATCATATAATATTTTATTTTGTTTATACTTTAAGATGCATCTGTATTCACCTAACAATGTGATATAGTGCATGTTTGACTTTATTTGCACGTAAAAAATATTACCATTTTCATTATCAAATGCATTTTCAATGCACGATACACCATAGTAATTCCTCCAACATGGATCAGCTCCCAGATTAAGAAGATCTTCGATACCGTCATCGTCTAACGTTTCCAGTTCATTGTAGAGTAATGCGTTCAATTGTTCCTTGTATATGGATCGTCTCATTGCTAAAGCTACTTTATCTGTTAATGTAATAAGGGAATTCTAATTCTACTTACACTTATAAAAAACTAACTATTCATAACTATGACGACTGAGGACTGAATGACCAATTCTCACCATCTTTACACATTGATGCCAAGGTTTGCATATCATCATTGTAGCTATGCAAATACGTGATTGTGAATTAAATATAAATATTTTTCATTTTAAAAGAAATAGGCGCTTATTGAAGGTATCTCCAATTCAAAAGAATCGTATATCAAGCAATAAAGTTATATTAAAAAGCTAAGTGCTAATTTTTATAATTAAAATGATATAAACAATGTGTCATTACTTAATTACTCTCAAATATTTTAGTTAGATATTTCTTAATGTTAAATTTACCTTTCTCGCAAATAGACGCCTTTTAAATGCATAATTTCATTATCATAACTGTTGTTTTAGATGGTTTAATTTGGCAGGCTTTTTGAAACACAAGCTGAAGCTGTTCATGTGATAGCTTATGTGCTATTTCAACAAGGATCGCACCTGCAATGAATGATTACAGTATCATGCATCACTATCATGGATTTTTTTCACGATAAATATATATTATGCATACTATAATATGCAATACGTACAAAAAACATAATTGAATATTGCTTTTTCAATATTTATCAAGGAAGGTGATTCATGTATACAATTCTAATAACATATGAAACAAACATATATATAATGATAAAAATCATGATATTAAAACCCTTATTATTTATATTCTCGAGCTTTTTTATTTTGTATGTTTTTTGCATTTGATTATTATCAAATTATTATTATTATTTGACTAGTAATTTGGGACAGGGGCGTTGTCGCTGCGACCTTGTTGCCGATTAAAACGAATTAACTATATAAAGAAATCAGACTATACTTTATGTTTTCAAAGTAACCGCGATGCGCACCAAGCTTTGATATTAATCCAAAACCTACGTACATTGGTTAAAGTTGAAAATTCAAGCTAACAATTTGACACAACACTTTTTAATAACACTTTAGAAGTTCTAAACCATTTAGATAAAGCCAAATATGTTACGCCATGCTATGATAAAATTTAAAAAAAATCAACAATGCATTTTTGAATAAAAAGATCACTTGATCATTTGAACCTTGCCGCAGTAATGTTGAAGCTTAAATTTTATCCATGATTTCAAAAATTATTTTGCATAAATATTTGATAAAAATTAAGGAAAATGTAATGTTAAAGTTTTAAGTCATTATTCAATTGAGTAAAAGTCATTAAAAAGTAAAGAGAGAGAAAAGAATAGACTGGCAAAGATTTGACATAAATGAACAACTTATTCTGTGTTTGGGAAAAAGAAAATTATTTCCAATTGATGTTGGATGATTATTTATTACATGGTTGAAGCATTTTACAGGGCATTATCACCCGGTCATTATCTTTTGTGATAATGCCCGGGTGCGTAGTCATTTTATATTTTTTTGTTAAAAAAAATAAAATGGCTAAATCATTTCAATAAGATAAAATTCGCCCTGTCAGGAATTGAACCCCGTCTGCGCGGGTGCCGCTTTGACGTCTGTTGCATACGGGGTCATTCTCTACTCTACCCGCACATGTACTAGAACGTTATGACCACTGAGAGAGATGTAGGACACGCACACGCCCACTCAAGAGTACTCGTGAACTTGACCAGTAGTGCAATTGTGACGTCAAAATTCAAATTCTACGTAATGAAATTTTGTTTACTGCAGTTACTGAAAAGAATGTGAAAGGATTACACACATGTTTATGAAAAAAAGAATTAATAAGTTTATATTTTTGTATTTTAACGTATAAAGTTAATAAACCGAACGCTAATAAAAGTATAAGCATGGAATTAGAATAACATTTGAAAGGGACTGAAATAAGCTTGATATTAAACATAAAAGGAATAAAACTTAAGGATTTGTGATGAAATATAAGAATCAAAATGATGATGTGAAAAATTAAGTTAATATTGATGAAGCATTAATGGATAGAATCGACAAAATGCCAAGTTTAAAGAAGATGTATGGAGTGATTAACGACATGGAAAATTGTGAATATAATGCATCCAAAGTAGCGAAGAAATCGAAAGTGTCTATAACAAAATACGACCAAACTGAAAAAATATGTCCAAAGACTCTTTTGAATAACATCAAGTGACTTCGGACGTATTCTTATATCTACATAAGCCGACAGACCAGTTTCGAAAACACTATCCGAAAAGGTAGGGAGATTGTTTCGAAAATAGCCGTTTTACGCAACGTTACGTAAAGTTACGCAAACGTTACGCAAATATAGTTCACGCAACAAACTCGGAAAAGTGTTCGAAAAATGCCAAAATCCATGTAATAAAAGGAACAAAAACCTCAGGATCCTAATCAAAATGGTTATTGGCCCACGGGATAGGAAAAAGTAATGCCCGCGCCCTTCGGGCTTGGGCATTACTTTTCCCTATCCCTCGGGCCAATAACCATTTTGATAAGAACCATTCGGTTATTATTCCATATATATCATTATGTATAGTTTAAGAAGCTACAGCCTCAGGTGAAAAGCAACCGATTTAGTGAGCCAGACACTGATTACCGATTTGACCTTCTACAATAATTTTGCCTGCAAATCCACCTATAAAACACACACATTGAATCTACAACATGAGCAATTATAATAACAGCAATAGTCTAATAAATCATCTAATGAATATCTATATCTGTTTCGTTCACTGTTATATATTACTTTCTGATACTGCGTTTGGTATGATTAGTCAATAAGTGCGTGAAACATAATGAAGATTTCATAGCAAAGAAGACAAATGCATAAGCATACTCTTAACATATTTCCAATGTTTAAGATGAGAGCTTACTTACAATAACTTAGTTTAATCATTATTATTCATGGTTCTTCATTACGATTTTGATATCTTTTTAGTACATTATATATGTGTAACCACCGTAGTAAGTAAATAAGACAAAAGCGGTTTTCACTTTGGTACATAAACAGAAAAGAACATGAACCGATTTACCTGCATTTTGGTTTCTCAAAGCAACATCAATCGCAGTCTGTTTTCCATCACCTTTGATAGTAACATCGGCACCAAGTTTGAGCAAAGCAATGCTACTTTGAAAATTGTAATTTTCTATCGAAATAATAAGTGGTGTTTGCAAGAAAACATTAAGACAGTTGATGTCCAATTCATTTTTAGACTGTGCTAACAAGGGGATAATATTGAAATGATTTCTTTCGGCGGCCACATGAAATGGATTCGTTTTATTTTGATTTTACGATCAAACTTTCTTGCAAAATGTAAGTAATGTTTGACACAACTAACATGCGCAGCATTTTCCAAGCTGTGACAACGCTTGCATACTCTGTTTCCCATAGCTGTATTTGTCTCATTGTCGACATAGCATCAATGTATTCTGCAATGTAAAATATGCATTCAATCATTATGTACATTCAAATGTGAACTCTTCGATATTTGATATTTCTGATATTTCTGCGTAACATTATGTAGACTTAAAGAGCGCTTTGTAATCATGTTTATAAGATATGATCTAAAAATGAGACGATAGAGTGAATCATGCACATGAATAAGTAAAACACCAAAATGCGCTTGATCCTTTGATTAAAAACACGAACAACGGCATGAAAACAATACAGCAATAATACCTAAAGCATCCATATCAAAATGATCATAGACACGAGTTACTGAAACATTAATACCCAAGCGAGAGCATTTTCTTTTAATTTCTGAGGGCAAATAAATATCCTGCCATAGAACCTGTGAATGTTATTTTCTTTATCATATAAGGATTGTGTACAAAATATGGAATTATAACGGGTCGCGACTACGGGACAATATCAAAAGTGATATTGCTACGTTGATTTTGTTTGGCATATAGCTCCAACCATGTAAAATAATATAATCCTCCCTCTGGATAGAGCTTATGAAAATCCCATTATGCAGACTAAATAAATTGGACAATTTAACGAGGATACCGATCTTTAAAAGTGTATACACAATCGGAAAAAATGCAGTAAATATGAAGAAAGATAATTCGTATTTTTATAATTAATGTTTTCATTAAGAAAAGTATTAAAACTTGGTAGCTTTCAAAACATCCAAGCTAAGCCTGACAATAAAACCGATTTGACAAACGTGGTGATGTCCCATTTGCAATCTATATTATATTTGATAATTCGGAGATGTTTCAAAGTAAAGTTATTCTGAATAAAATATATTTTAAAGGCACATGACACGCATATATGAAATATATGTTTATACGTACTATCATAAACACAAACATAATTCAAATATTATTATTTGTGAATATAATATACGGCCTAACAGATTCTGATGTAATCCAATCCGCATTTATGAATAAATCTCTACCTTCACGTTCTATAAATGTAATATTTTATTCAACATACTTACTTGTAATTATCTCTGCTTGTTCTTTTAACTAATCTTATCATTTGAAACGTTTGAAATCCAAATATCCATTTGTTTATTCTCCTCTGTCGATTCGTTGTTTTAACTCTCAATCGGCTCATATTATACTTAAATGAATAAAATTTATATATGTGATTGTTTGTTATCGTATAATGCTATTTGAATGAGTAGATTCACTTCCTTAAATGCCACTTCCTTCTTTGTTTGTAATGCAGCTGTTTCAAGCTCGTCTGCTGTCTGTCCCAGTGACCTCTGTCTCCTTTTGGTACATTTCTTTCGTTTTATGTCGTGATTCGAGCTTTTCTGTCTTTGCACAGTTGTCACTTATCTATTCTTCTTTTGTTTTATCGCACATTATATGTACTTCTTGGTCGAGAACTGTATATCTTTCATATATATTTTTCTAAAGTGTTTGCAAATTTTCCTTTCCTCCATTTTTTTTTATTATTTCTTCTGTCATCACATTTTTAGATTTGTTCTCTGTTTTTTATCGTAAAAGTATTCCTTAGTTGCAGCTATTATGCTTACTTTTGTTTCCATTCCTCTATTATGATCTCTTCCGGTTGTTGTTCCATTTGATTTTGAGGTTGTAGCTAATTCTTGTTCGTACAACTTGTAATTTTGGCAGGTCACGTTGCTCCTTGAAAGCATATTTTCTTGTTTTTATTTAATTTTGATTTGAAGTTTGCATGTGACAAGTACATGATCAGAACCTATGTCCGCACCTGAGTAATATTCGACCTTCAAGAAATACGAAACCGATGTGAAGAGAACATAGATGAACTGTTCTCAGATGGAAGAGGGAGATTCCGAAAATGAATAACACAGAGGGCCACGTTTGACTCAAACAAGAAGTCAGAAAAGCCATCAATTCCCTAAGACCTGGTAGGGTCCCTGGAGACGATGAAATATCGACGGAAATGATGCAAGCCTTAAATGACATAGGCATAGATAAAATTACAGAACTATGCAAGATCTACGATGGCGGATATATTCTTTCGGACATGAAAAGTCAACATTCATCCATTTACCAAAGAAATCAAAAGCCGTGAATTGCACCCACTTCAAAACCATACAAAAACCATACAAAAATCCTGCATTATCGTAACAGCGCAGCAATTGACCGTGAAATTGGTGAAAATCAGAGTGGATTTCGAAAAGGAAAGAGTACAAGAGAAGGAATATTCATTCTGAGAACGATAAACGAGAGAATTATAAAAAGCATAAATACGTAGATATATGCCTTATAGACTACGAACAGGCTTTTGACAGAATGAATCACAAAAGGCTGATCGAAAAAGCTAGCTGGAAGGGATGGAAAGGACGTACAGATAATAGCCATGCTCTACTGGGAACAGGCTGCAGTAGTGCGAAACAACCAAGGGAACCCAGAGGGTATCTAAATCTTAAGGGGTGCGTGGCAGGGTTATGTGCTATCACCATATCTTTCCAACCTACTCACGGATCCTTTATTTAGAGCTATAGAAAGTGAAAATGAAGGAGTCTCAGTCGGAGGTAGAAGAATCAGCAATTTGATGTACGCAGAGGACATTGCGACAAGAAAAGAAAACGAGAATGAACTATAAATACTGGCCGAAAAGGTAAATCAAGAGGGGAAGGATGTTGGCATGAAGATAAACATAAAAAAAGACAAAGACCATAGTAGTGAGCAGAAAACGCGAAATCCCCAAAGTTTAAATCCAATTAGATAACCAAAAAGTGGAACAAGTCAGTAAATGTGTGTATTTATCTCGAGTGAAGTGAAGTAGAGATTCGCAGAAGGCCAAGCGTCCTGCCAAAGACGGAAAAAGTTTTCGGTTCGTGACCGACAACGTCAATCGGCACACCACATGGTAATTTAACGTAAATGTCACTTCATTTCTTTAAATGTCACTTCTTAAATGTAAAAAAAGAATCCTTCCTTGTTTTGTAAATAGAAAATAGTTGATTTGAAATTTAATACATAATCTTTTCAGTTAATAAAACAGTACATATATGATCACTTAAATCATAAATATTAATAAGCGTACAAGTTTAATCAATATAATAACGTAGTGTATTTGTTAATTTTGTTAACATTGTATTGCATGATGTGCCAATCAATATTTGTTAATGAAATGTTATATAAAGATCCGATTAAAATAATACATTATTATTTTTTCTAGTTTGATTTTGTGATACAACAGCATTGTTATACTATTATCGGGTAAAATAATGAAGCTAGATAATGTGTTTTGTTTTAAAATTTCCATGTTTAAATGACTGCAATTTTTTATACAAATGAATTCTTAACGAAGGGCAAACATATCGAGAACTTAAAGGTATTACCCTAAATAAGTGTATATTTGTGACAATTTTAATAATCTTCAAAAACTTATTGAAAACTTTACATAGGTTAATTTGAGCACCTTAAATCCATTTATTTCCTGATACATTTAAATTAATTATATATTAATATGTTTCCATCTAAAAATCGATTTCAGCGTTTAGGCATTGATGATCAAACGCAACTGTTTTCTCATATTAGGAGGTTTTATAAGCTTAATCCAATGAAACGATCCCGAATCGCAAATCGTCAATGCAACGCAAATTAAGTAACCCAACATTTGAACATTGACGCAACGCGAATCAAACCCAACAACGCAACGCAAGTAAATAAACCCAACACAAAACCATGAACGGAACGCAAAAACACAAGCCCATTAAAAAGGATCAAACCAACACAAAAAATCCTCAACGCAACACAAAAACACAAACCTAACACACAAACATCAACGCAACGCAAAAAAAAAAACAAGAACAAAATCATAAACTCAACATAAAATTATTCTGCGTTCATTGATTTCCGTTGCGCTGTTATTTTTGCTACGGGTTTGTTTATCTGCGTTGCGTTGATGTTTTTGTGTTGGGTTTGTGTTTTTGCGTTGCGTTGATGTTTTTTTGTTGTGTTTGTGTTTTTGTGTGGCGTCGACGTTTTTACGTTGGTTTTATTAATTCGCGTTGCGTCGATGTTTCTGTGTTTTGGGTTGATCCTTTTGCGTTGAGTTTATTTATTTGCGTTGCCTTGATATTGTTGTGTTTGGTTTATTATAATGCGTTGCGTCGATGTGTTTGTGTGGGATGACCTTTATGTATTGGGTTTAATTTTATGTGTTGCGTCGATATTTTTGTGTTGCGCTGCGTTGATATTTTTGTGTTGTGTATGTCACGTTTCGGCCATCGTAAGAATCACTAGATGAGCTACAATTATTGGAGTAAAAGCTTGAACGCATTGTGTCATATATGGATAAAAACAACTATGCTCTATTTCTGATAAATTACACAGGACAGCTCATACCCGTTGACATACGGATGACAGTTGAGTGTCCTAGTAGAGTAGACTGCCGCTCGATGAAAAAATAATCGAGGGAATTTGAGATTCAAGTAGTATTTATTTAAAACATAGGGGCAATAACAAAAAGTGATCATTTTGTGTTTTACGAACCCGCATTACGTTACTTTGAGAATTACTTGAGTCTGTGGTCGTACTTGACACATTTTGACTTTGTAGATTACTCCTGAGTGTCACAGTAAATAATGTTTTCAATGTTTTTCTATGTTACATGTTTCGAACTATGCATAATCGTCATATAAGGATGTTGGTAAAACACAGAGATTGCGCCGCAAAATACGGTTTCTCTCCTCTATTGAGTTTGTCTACTTCGTACAAACAACACAGGCTAGTTCATACCCACTAACGTAAGGAGGACATTTGAGCGACCCGCACTGTGCCTCCACAGCATACAGCAATCCTCCATTCTGACTACCTGTCCCTCCCGGCAAACCCTCCATCCCGTCACTGACACATATAAACTCTGAACCTTTTTGTCCATGATGCTGCGCCATTAGCAAACCTTGATACTCGTTAACCCATCCCTCAGGACATGTCATTTTAGCCGGGATCATCAGTGTACGACTGCGACCAATGACGTCACAAACTACGCATGGTACGTCATTATTGTGGTGCTCTTCGCTGAACACTGGTGAGCCATCGTGCTCGTATTCCGTTCCATAGATGTATGATTGGGACTGAAAGCCGCTTGAAGCCCCTTCTGGGTGCTGGGGTGCGTCGGGTAGACATAAGTAGTTGACACCACCGCCATTAGTAAAGTGCGATTTGCCAACATAACCTAACGGGAAATAAAACAAAAATAATGGTGCGAACCGTTTTGCAAATGATATAACACAAGTATTATATAAGGCGCGTTCACCCGATATAAAAGTGCATAATTACGGGTGAATAGAAGGGATAAAATATTATGTTGTGATACAAATGTAGCTTCTAGTTTAAAGCACAAAATGTGTGTTTTGAGCTTTGTTGAGCGGGTGAATTCGCCCATAGTCTTTCGTCATAGACATCAAGTAAAACATTAATTTTTGAGCTGATGCATGACTCATAAAACTAACAAATTTGAAGAGAAAAATTTCATCACCATTATGCATGGTCTTATACTTGAGAGGAAATTTTATTGATTTTTTTAATTATAAATATTTACTTGAATTTTGATAATAATAGTAGAAATAGAAATAACAATTATGATAATAATATTGATTATGATGCAAATATCCAACATTATTGTTGTACATTACGTTATTCTAGTACATCCAGTACATCCTATGTATGTTAGCGCGAAACTTTGATTTCAGCAAAACAATATGTTTGCTGGAAATAAGTGGCTTATTTTGATTCTACAATTTAATATGTATCTATGAGAGCTTGAGATTGGTTATATGACCTTTGAATATATTGCTTTATATGATTATGTATGAGATAAACTGCAATAAACATAACGACGCAGAAAGCTTTCTTGGCCAGAAAAATCGTGCGCTAGCGATCCTACAGTTTCTCTGAAAATCCAAGAATCGCGTTAACATATGCATGCTTTATAATATTCATCATGCTGAATAAGATATTGACTAACCTTGGTATATGTTTCTGCTATGTTTCTGCTATGTTTCTTGCTGTTTCGGGAAACGATGTCCTTCCCCAGCGCACATATGTTGTCCCTCCTGTTCCAACAGTAGGCACACTATCATTATCCATAATCGGATTATCCAGATTCTGCTCGAGTCGCACCAGTTTTTCAGTAATGACATTAAGCTGCTGTTCTAACAACGCATGTTGGTTCGTGATAAGAGTTTCAAGTGAATTCCTATCGTGTTGTTGTGATCCGGGTAAACATGCTTCTCGTTCTCGAAGTACATTAAATGTATAAGTACATGCTGGTTCTGAAGGGTTCTGCAAGTCTAATGACATTGCTGAAACTAAATTGTACAGAACTAAATAGTTTACAATGATGCTAAGACTTGCCATTTTAGTTTGAATATATTCAGTGTAAGTACATGTATAAGACTGCAACAGGTTTTGAGTATCTCCAAATGCCTAAAAGTTGCATACGATGGTCAATTGAGCACAAATAGTTGGTAGAAATAATTATCCGTTTATATTGGTTTATTCCTATAAACACTTCATGTATAAAATAGCATAAGTTTATTTCAACATTTACTATTTATTATTTAATACTAAGTATAGTTGACATAACATGTCATGCCATGGAAATTATATATCTTGTAAGATAAGACACTACATTTGCTTATATTTAAACATACGACCACTTTTTTTCTCATACGCATATCTTATTCCCCTTCTAAAATGAGAAAAAGCGCGCCATTCGCTTTGATATCGTGCAGCCAAATAACTGATAATCATCCTTTTTTTTTTCAAATATATAACTATATAGTTTACAAAGCGATTTTACTCGGTACAATGTTAAAGGGCCTTAATATATTTTTACGAGGGCTAATTGTCCTGACGAGGTGATTTGTTTTTAAATGTGTAAGGTTGATTTATAGTGGGAAACTACTAGTACTATAATTCAACTCTATAAAGAAAAAGTATCGCAAACAAGATTTCGAATGATTGCTCATGGTATGTAACAAAACATTAGGAAGGAATATTCTGTTCTTTTTATAAGTATTTTGCTTTAAAAAATCATTAATACAACACAAACAAACAAACGGGATTATCTTAAGTGCGCAATCCATAAGACAAAGATAATACTTAGTCGTCACAGATAAAGCAAATGCAAAATGGATACGTTTACAACAAAAAAAAAAACAGAAGGTATTTTAAATCCACTGTTTGATCCAAAACAATTGAGCTAAAATCCAAAGTTTAAAAATCTGAATCTATTGATTGACATTTAGTAAAAAAATAACAAGCAGTTCATTCATCGATCAAATGGTTCAAAGCTCATCTTAACATAGCATATTTATTTATGATCACAAAATTTGTGATACAGAAATTTGAATTCAGCACTTTATTAATACCCTTCGATAAAAACACCTTTGTCCTACGTTAAAAGATTTTTCGATCGCTTCTGTTTCGGCTCCAAATGGGTATGTCAGACATGGATTTATAGTCGCCGACGGTCGACGATTTGAAATCGTAGTATAATCACAGCAATATGACCAACCTTGCGACCCGACGCCGACAGTCGGCAATCGTAGCCGACTCAATATCATTCGATCTTTCGACCCTTGCATCTTTTGCATTCAAGATAAGTATGTTAGCCAGTTTTCTAGATGATAAAATTAGAAGTCAAGCTCCAAACTATTAGTAATTGCGACGACAATAAACAATTTAAATATTGTGCATATAACAATGAAATAATAGAATTGTGCAAAACCGAAATGGACAGTGGTTTATTGTCAATACTATAAATAAAAGCTTAAGTAACGTATTTTCAACTGTTACTGCAGCAAACCTAATAATGTTACGTCACAAACTCAAGTAGATGAATAAAGGGAGTTCTGGAACAAATCCGGTATTAAGATTTTATTACTATGTGAACCCAACCCCCTAACGTTTGGATACACCCGATTTTTTTATGGAAATGCTATCATATTTTTTTATGTTCATGATGTTTATTGTCATGCTTGAGAGAGGAGAACGAACCCCTTCCCATTTGAACCCCTCCCCAAATACATTTTTTAATATATATATTTTTTTGAATTTCCCCTCCAGCATATCAACTTATCTTGTTGAATGCCAATAGATTTGATGATACATGATATAATAATTGTAAGTTTTTTTTTTAATAATGATGCTGGCATTTCAAAATCATAGCGAAATTTGAAGAAAATAAAGTAAATTCAGCGATATTGGATATAATCGTGATTTCTAGAAATTTCTGGAGTGCCTGCTCGCATCTTTATCTGAAACATAGACGCCGATGCTATT